>VCRD01002326.1:8412-36719 GCA_006783055.1 Trinorchestia longiramus | reverse complement strand
CCCACAAGTCCCCCACAAGTCCCCACCGTACCTCCGAGTGACTGGGGCTCTCCGATGTCAACGTAGAAGACCACATTCTTCTCGTAGCTGTCCTCTTCAAGAATGGGGATGGTCACCGTCTGCCTGCACAACAAGAAATATGTACCTTTATAAATGTCGTTAAATTCCCACTGCAAAAGAAATACATAAAAAAATCACTCGAAGAATTCTACCAAAATTATAAGCCAGGCATGAAAAAGAAATAGTTTTCGTACAAAAATTGGGAAAAAATCTGGCCAAAAATTTCACCACAATTATATGAAAAGTATATGAGATTTTTAAAAATACCAAGCCAGGCCTGAGTTTATATTATTTAATTAGTGTCATACCTTACTCCATGAACAAAAAATATATATATATATATCCTGATAAAAGCATTGCTAAATTCTTAGCTGAGCAAAATATAATACTTCTTTTAACGAAATGAGACCATCAAATCAAGTATTTGACCACATCAAAAAGAAGAAAACCCGTTTTAAAACCAATTCCAGTATTCGCTTATTAACTGCAACAAAACCATAAGTCATGTGAATCGATACATAAAAATATGAAGATTAAATTTGCATTGAGCTATTCAAAAAGATAAGTTTTTTCCATCAGCTATCCCGAAAAGGTATTGAAAGTATGTACATACATGATCTAAGATTGTCCAAGTGAGGCATAGCTTAGAAAACCAACAAGGAGTACATATGTTCCCCTCTATTTTCTAGAAATATTTTAGCATAACAATTATTTAATCATTAATTAGAATTTACAGGCTTATGTGTGGGATCTCTTATTACTGTAAGAATAGAGTAGTATAGAACATACATAAGCATTAGCTCAGGTCTCACAACTCTGTCCTAAGAACTTCATCTACTGAACCGAGTAGTTTGTATCACAGGTTCTGGACACAAAAAATTCATTGAGATACGAAACTCACTCATGAAATCCAAGAAAGAACGTAACTGCATCAGTTAAGCATTGAAACGCATTTAGAAATATCTGTAGGATCTTATCAAATGAACAAAAGTTAATTATTTTCAATAATAAGCTTTATTCGAGTAGTACTTGAACGAACTTCAATACTTGTGCCTCTTTGACAGAACCAAACATCGTATTTTTTTTTAAATTTCCTTTGAAAGTATTCCAAGAAAATAATTTTTCTTTAAATTACATAAAGAAGCAACGAAAAGAATAATTTTATTAGAAAATTGTTCCAAAAATCGTGCGAATCTAGAAAGATTTCTGAGCAAGTCTTAATTTTATATTAGTGTAACACAGAACTAATTAATTTCAACAGACAATGTGACATTCTCCTAACCATATTAAAAAACACGGAAAGAAACAATGTATTTCTTTCACATCGAGAGTAAGTCTGAGAACAAGAATTACTCTGCGAAGTCCAAACTTTGCCAGTCTACTCGAGCAAACATTCTTGAAATAATTCCACAAAGTTATTCTCATAAATGTTTGCGAGTAATTTTTTAAAAGCGCTAATTCTTTCATTTAGTTATTCAAACATTTATAGCTTAGTCTGTCCAGTTAATTACGAAACACAGAGCCCTTATGCATAATTCACAAAATACACTGCAGAGAATTTAATAAAAGAAATATCAGAACCTCAAAAAGTTTCCTAGATATTAACAAAGGCAGTAGCATCATAAAAAAAATCCAATTATGATAGGGGACTTCAGGCCAGTGACGTCTTCAAGGAGACAAGATTTTGGAAAATTATTCTATGCTTGGTGAATTTTGTTCGCAGGAAAATGTTCCGTACCTGATATAAAAACATGAGGTATAGAGTAGGAAAATCAACTGAAATTTATGTTGACAGCAAAAATAATACAGTGCACTACAACACGGGAAAATAAAAAATTAGTGCACTGCAACAAGGGGCAATAAAAAATACCGTGCACTGCAGCAAGGGAAAATAAACTAATACAGTGCACTGCAACAGGGGAAAATAAACTATGCAATACAGTGCACTGCAACAAGGAAAAATAAACTAATACAGTGCACTGCAGTTGTAGAAAACACAAGTACATAATTCAAGCTACGCTTACGCTGATACTTTTGTACTGTCAATATCACAAAATTCATTTACAACATCTTTGTGGTATCCTTCTGCACCGAGGCCACGATTATCATTTAGTGAGACTTTGAAAACAATTTTCTTCATTGGCCTCAGAAATATTTTTTATAGGAATGAGAGTATTTTGCCCAGCTTCAATTTTCCCCAAAAAAGTCTCCCGTTTGTTCTTGAATTTAGCTCAGAAGTGAGGGTAAGAGGGTGCAACATAAAAGCCTTGACCTTCCATTTGTCCCTCGTTCAAACGACCTGAGGGTCATGAACGCTGAGGGAATGAGGACAACGCAGAGGGAACGAGGGTGTAAGATGTCACCCACTCACTAGAAACATTTCTCACATCCGAGACATGTTTCCACATTTTTATACTCAAATTTATATGTTAAAATATCATTGTAATTGTTTGTCAGGGTAACAGGGGCTGCCTATTTTTTATTTCCATACTGTGATATATTAGTCACTGTTATGCTGAGCTGAAAAGATGTTTGCGGCAGGTATTTTAATTGATTAAAATTCGACTGAATTAGTGATCATAGATTCGTCAAAATCCAAAACAAAAAGCTCTACTTCATTTCCCAATGCATTACCCAAAATTTTGGAAGCCAGAACTATAAGAATTTTATGTACGTCTTGAATCTGTTTGGCATCCAAAAAATACAGCGTTAATCTGTGATATAGAAACGATCTGAGACTGCGTTCATAGGAAGAAATAAAGAAGAATGACTGTGACTACTAAAAGAGCAGAAAAGAAGAAAATAGGATGACTGATGACTTAAAGAGTAGAAAAAGAGAAAGTAGAATGACTGTGACGCCTCGAAGAATAGAAAGAGAGAGAGAGAGAGAGTAGAATGACTGTGACGCCTCGAAGAATAGAAAGAGAGAGAGAGAGAGAGAGTAGAATGACTGTGACGCCTCGAAGGATAGAAAGAGAGAGAGAGAGAGAGTAGAATGACTGTGACGCCTCGGACAATAGAGAGATGACTTTCTAGACGCTTCGAATAGACTGTGATGACTTAACGAACAGGGTGACTTCCCTCCTTTAGTATTCGAGTTTTGACAATACGCTCTTCAGTTCGATTACTTTGTGAAAACTAATTTCTTCCTCGTCTGTTCAACGATTTTTGGAGTGAAGTTGAAATGCCTAACAGAAGACGTGATGATGAAAAAAACATTGCAGTGCAAGAAATAGGTTCCTCTTTTGAAACATTAAGACTTATATTTAGAAAGAAAAACAATTGTTCGCTAATATCCACACCTGACACGTTTTTTCATTCTATGCCAAATTATGGTTTATTAAATAAATTTGTATGAAATATGTGAACGTTCATATTACATACTCTCCTTAGAATATTTTTGGGTCATGATGACCTTCAAATTTTCATATAATTTGTTGAGGTAATAATTTCAATAATTATTTTTAATACGATTCCGATATTTTGTTCGAACATAAGCATGGAGATGAACAAGTTGATACGCGTAAATTATCGTCAGAGTTTATTTTTTGTTATTTAAACTTGAACGCATGGCTGTTAAATTCACACCACATCTATTTTTTGTTCAAAATTAGTAACTTAAAGAGTATTTAATATATTTTTAATAAATTCACAAATATTCTTTATTAAATTAATATAGTTCACTGTGTTGGACCCACGAGGGATTTGCATATCCCATCTTAACTTAATTGAAAGGTCTTGCATAAGTAATGACTTAATATGAAGGGATTGTTATTGATAAACTCGGAAAAATTGTCTTAAAATATAAACCACACGAAAATTCGGAGTTCCATAGCAGAATCACTTCACAATGGTAATCATAATTGAATCGCAATTTTAGTTCTCTCAAGTAAAGAATTAAGTTGGAATGCATAATGGCGTCAAGTCTTACGTTAACAGAATGAAAGTAAATACAACATTCTGCTTGCAAATATTTAAAACACGAGTTGCATGCAAATTTTTTTAACTAATGAAGAACATAAAAACAAGTAGATATTTTATCGGTCAGCTCAACAAAGAGTATGATTGAAATAATTTCACTTATATAAATAAAAACATTCTGAAGTGCATGAACTGAAAATACTGGACGACATTTAGATGCTGTATAACTGAATGAGACTTTAAGTCGCGGTTTTGATCAAGATAAAACTAAACAAGATTTGAAAACATTACAAATTAAAAATATTCACTTTTACTATTCAAAATATTATGGATTGGAATGTAAATATGAATGCGCGTTTTACACGGGCGGCATTATGTGGTCAATTTATTATCGAACTCAATTCTTATAGAAAAGAATGCCAGACGCGAGCTTAATCTAAAGATTTCGTGCTTCTCTCAGGCAGTCAAGTTGACACCTTCGATTAGTGGTCGAAGATGAAGTGGTGTATTGACAGCCGTGTTCTATAAATCAAGAAGAAAAACCACCCAGTTTGTATGCTAGGCTCATTGTTGTCGAGAAGGCGAGTGAGTTGAGTAACATAGCTTTAGGAAACAGTCTTCATTTATTTTTTGGGGGGGAAATCAAAGAATTCAATGTTTTTGCGTGGGTTTGTTTTTGTTTTCGTCAAAAAACAATTTCGACCGCAGTCTAAGTATACATTATGTTGGATATTTTCAAATTTGAAGCAATAATCCGGTGAAAAACCGGAACAAAGACATTCACAAAGCATAGAGCATATTTTGATTTACTACTATAAATGCCTTCACTAATGTACAAAATACTTGTTCATCTAATTAACAGTCATGATAAATATGTGATTCAGGCATTTGCCTTTTGTTAGAACAGTAGGAGATAGTGAAATACTACTTTTTTGTCCGTAGACTCTCGAAACCTTCCTAAAGTTACTACCTCTCCGATTGCTTAGATACTTACAGAACTATACATCATCTGTAACTACGTTCGTAGAATAATAAGGTTATCTAAGGGTCCCATTTGGACACCTCACTAATAAATTACTCTACGATAAGCAATACATTTGTTTATGTTAAAAATGTACACATACATTCATTTGAAAGCTAATTGTAGTACGAATGGCCTGCTTAATATCCTATTAACAAAAAGTGGGAATTATTTGCAACTTCGTTAAAACCAAAGCTGGTGCATCATTGCACCAAAAAAAAATGCATTTGTGAACTGAATTTTCAAATCGTTCTTGGTCTCTCACACGCGCGTCCATTGCTTCTCATCGTGCCAAACTGAAGTTGAATACAAATATTTTCCACAGGTACAAGGGTTTTCCCTTCACAAGAACGTTTTACTTACATGGAGAATTTTTAAAATAATCCATTGAAAGTTTAAGATGGTGAATAATACTTATTACAAATATGGCATGAACTTGAGCCTTATGAAACAAAACGCCGTTTTGAACACTTTCGAGTCCTAACACAAATGCAGTTCGGAGGCCCGGCAATTTCTATCAGTTTTCTTCCCGTAAATTTGGCACACCCAAAAAATAGAAAAACAGAATGATAATAGTAGCATCGTATTTAAAGTGAGAGCAAGGATAAACCCATGCATACTGCGTCCGTGTTATTCTGCGAGCATGTGGCGCGTGTATCTTTGACGGACTGGGGCAAACAAATGAAAATCAATGCATCGCACCAGCCGTGGCTAATGTGTGAATGCATGAATGCATTAGCAGTGACAGAGGTACTGGGCAATGCATTAATGCATTAGCAGTGACAGAGGTACTGGGCAATGCATTAATGCATTAGGAGTGACAGAGGTACTGGGCAATGTATTAATGCATTAGGAGTGACAGAGGTACTGGGCAATGTATTAATGCATTAGCAGTGACAGAGGTACTAGGCAATGCATTAATGCATTAGCAGTGACAGAGGTACTGGGCAATGCATTAATGCATTAGGAGTGACAGAGGTACTGGGCAATGCATTAATTAATGCATTAGGAGTGACAGAGGTACTGGGCAATGTATTAATGCATTAGGAGTGACAGAGGTACTGGGCAATGTATTAATGCATTAGGAGTGGCACAGGTACTGGGAAATGTATTAATGCATTAGGAGTGACAGAGGTACTGGGCAATGTATTAATGCATTAGGAGTGACAGAGGTACTGGGCAATGTATTAATGCATTAGGAGTGACAGAGGTACTGGGCAATGTATTAATGCATTAGGAGTGACAGAGGTACTGGGCAGTGTACTAATGACTTCTCATGATTGATTAATTGGAACAGCTGATTTTCTTCACAAGTCAACTGCAGCATATTATTTAAAGGACAATATGGCTTCCAATTCTTCATCGTTTCTTAAGTACAAAAGCTGACGTACTTGCGTTGTACAGACGTTTTTTCAATAACTAGGATTATTTAACTATTCAATAATTGGATAGGAGCTTCAGTAAACTTTTTAAAAGTTAACATAGCAGTGCCCAGGTGACATAGCAGTGCCTAGGTGACATAGCAGTGCCCAGGTGACATAGCAGTGCCTAGGTGAGATAGCAGTGCCTAGGTGACATAGCAGTGCCTAGGTGAGATAGCAGTGCCTAGGTGACATAGCAGGGCCTAGGTGACATAGCAGTGCCTAGGTGACACCACTCACAGAGAGAGTTTGACATGAAACTGAGCTCATAATAGTTAGGTAAAGACTTTGATTTCACATTTCACTGCTCAAAGACTCTGTCTTATTCATCCATACAAAATGAAGATGCAACTCATAGCTAGAATATGACTACAGCGGGAATTTAAAAGTAACTAGCCCTGTTCAAGTTTCTCCCCCACAACTACTATGATGCGCTCCATCTGAATGCTGCAAACAACAAAATACATTCAGAACAAACATTAATACGTTGACTAGGCGTTGGTACATTTGTATACCGCTAGGTATATTATTTAAACAACCGTATGCAACGCATTAATGGGAACTGCAATTTCTACAACTGTATGCAACGCATTAATGGGAACTGCAATTTTTACAACCGGATGCAACGCATTAATTGGGACCGCAATTTTTACAACCGTATGCAACGCGTTAATAGGAACCGCAATTTTTACAATTGTTTGCAACGCGTTAATGGGAACCGCAATTTTTACATTCGTTTGCAACGCGTTAATGAGAAGCGAGGTGTGTTTCACATTTTCTGCAGCTCCTAACCAAAGATACAAGCTGACCAGCAAAAAATGTTCAGTGTTCAACATTACAAGACGTACTCGACTCGAGATAATAAATGAATCTGTGGGTGGTATTGACGTGAGTCTCTGTCTCACCCTGGCCCTTACATGACAGCGCACGTACGCACTAACACGTACACTGTCGCACTGTTTGCCTGTTTGTGTGCACAAGGTCCTTGTTTGGAGATGACGACCTGCTCTAGGCCGGAAGCTCAGGTGTACTTTACTGGTACGGCGTACCGGTGCAACGTACCGGTGCGACGTACCGGTGCGACGTACCAGCGCAACGTATCGGTGCGACGTATTGGTGCGACGCATCGGTGTGACGTACCGATGCGACGTACCGGCACAACGTATCAGTGTGACGTACCAATGCGACGTATCGGTACCGAGAACTGGTTTCTACTCGTTGCACAGAAGTAGGTACATCAAGACAAAAAGTCCTGTACCGAAGTTTAGTACTCTGCATCAGAGCTCATGCGTGGACTTGCTATGCAGCACTTGCTTACTTGATGCCGCTACCACGATAACTTTATAACACGTCTATATAAACCAATCACCATGTAGCGCATAATGTAGTATGTTACTAAGATAGAGATTGATGTTCTTCTCAACTACAGGAAACATGTTGATGTTCCCCTCAACTACAGGGAACATTGAGCAACGAGGAGGAGTGATACCAGAAACAAATATGAAGAATAATAATGCATCGTTTAGCTTGAGTTTAGTTCACATGTTGCTTTAGAAAAGAGAAAAAGAGACTATAAGCGCCTCATTAGACAGCATTCAAAATAAACAGAGATGCTCAAGTCTCGGAACGCCTCCATTGCTTGCAGGCAACACAGGAAGTGAGGATTGCAACACAGCGTCTCAGTTCCTGCGTCAAAATTCTTATCAATCTCTTCCTCTGTTTTCAACTCACGAATTCTCCAGACCAGGAGTTCTCAATCTTTTTTCCCTTAAAAACACCCCGAGTTATGAGAACATCAACCGAACAAGTATCGGTGCAAGCTGACACCAAATAAAATTGTAATATACAAACACAATATACAATGATACTGTAAAATATACTATCAAATTACTTAAGTTCGATTACTTTATTAAGCAGACTTTTGTCAGCCATCCAAGTCCCCTTAGAAGACTTCCTGTGAACTCCTGCGGGTTCGCGAACCTCAGGTTGAGATCCCATGCTTTAGACTCTAAACCTGCTGTGTCCTCCGCCCCAGTCCAAGATATACACCACCCATGCAGGATCTCAGTCACTCCTCATGAACAATTTGCATGCTCAAAGCCGAATTTATAGTTTTAAGGAAATAGCTGAGTATTGACGGGGCTCGTCAGACGCCTATAAAATTTTCCATTCATAATAATATTATTTATATTGTAAATTAGCTTTACGAATGACAAGTTGTGATGTGTTCCCTGGGGAAAAATGAGCACTAAGCAAAAAGTGAGAGCAAGAAATGCGACATAAAGTGAAGCTTCAAAATGAAGCCACAAAAGTCGATGAATGTCACCTACAATCATCATGAATGTCCCCTAATGAACATCGCTTCCATCCCTAGAACAGGCGCACTGCATTTCAATGAATCATCAACAGAAATTTATAAACATGATTTCCACTAGAAATTCATAACCTAGTAGATTGCAATGAAGACATCGGTTTCGGTTTCCCATGTGAAGTACAATTAAATGTGCGGATTTTATCGATATTTGGGAGTTTTCTACTGCAAGTCTACTACGAAATTCTTACATACTTCGTCTGTCAGTTCTCACTTGTACGATGTCAGTCTGCAACTCCTGTTTTATCATGATACCGAATCACATTTCGAACATATTGCAGTATATTTAAGTAGCAAGGAATGTAAAACTTGTTACTTTTTCTGCTAGATCAGGAGAAAAGTTTCACAGAAATGACAGCTTCATTGCTCTCCATAACTTGCAATAGCAAAATCCACGAGCAACACGTGCGGGCGTCAGCATTTTCCCTCGACAGTTAACCCTACAACGACCAACATCCTCTATGAATTCCAATAGAAATCATTTACTTTAGTCCTAGGTTCTGAGTGTTTCGTTCAAAGTTAGGCAAAATTCTATAAAAAACGAGTAAAGATCATTGGTAATTTGCACAATGTTTCGTTCAGTGGAGAAAGACCTTGGTCGTTAAAGTGTTAAGGAATTCGTGAGCTCGTGCTATTGCCTTAGAGTCAGCCAGAAAATGCTCAGCTTAAAATAAATTTAAAATGACAAACCCATTGCCGTAGCACTAAGGAGCAACCTTTACATACTTGAAAACATGGCTCGAGATTGTTAGCTGCTTCTTTCTGGTTATCTCAAAATCAATGCTCTATCTCCACAATATTTCAGTGTTAACCTTAACATGAAAAATGGATGTTACGGAAAACAAGTGAACAAAAATTATTCAGTTCTTGAGATAACAGAACATTTACCTTGAATTGGAATTCACTTTCAGCAGACACTGCAAAGCTTAATAACAGACTTGCATGAATGACGGAAACAGCTACCTATATGAAGGTTTCTTATTCAACACTCAAAATATGATAATAAATTGCCAAAACTGCCTTAAGAATTAGTGTAAACTAATATCACTTTCATCAGTTGCTGTCGTGACCGAGTACAATAGGCAGCTCTTCGTCCCACGAGCCCTTAACTTATTTTTATTACATACCTAATCATTATTATTATTATTATTACTATTTAATTAACATTTGAGCCCTGAACTCATTATCAGACTAATCTAAAACTATAACTTATGGATTCTTCATAGCTAAGTCTCACGAGAAGTTGATGATCATTTTTATCCGAGAATAAATTTTACATGAACATGGATTACTGACGTACGTGAGCGTCTCACAGATCTCCGCAGTAATATAACTACACAATCAAGAAGACCTTTTAAATTTTGATACATATGTTACTAGGCTAGTCACAGTAGGCCTCATTAAGAGTATCGTTCGTAAACTACACCACCACTACGCTCATCACCACGCCCCGACGAGCTTCGACTTCAAGTTGCAGCACAGAGGACGGGAATTTCGCTTGGAGCATCAACACTACTCTTAAGATGTTAACATTAAGAATTTGAAAATTCAATGTACATATCTGTAATGTATACTCTATTGGAAATAAGGTTTCTTTCTATATTTTCTATTTAAGAGAACGATCACGTTGGCATGGGGTGAAGTGACATAGAATAGAAGAAAACAATGCAAATAAGACGCTTGGTTCATTTTTAATTTGCCACCCAAATTCCATACTGTCTAAAGTACAGGCATCAATCACGCACGTGCACCTCAATCATGCAAGCCATTTCAGTCACGTACTGCCGTTCACTCACGCATGCGAATATCAGTCACGCACGTATACCGTAATTATGCAAAATGAGTTTCCAGATTGTACAGCTGCGCAAAGAAGTTCCTTCACAAAACACTGGTTCCGAGGGCATATCGACAAGCTTAAGGGTCTTATTTTTTCGGCACCTAGATCTATCAAGTGTGGGAACACAGAATGCCCTGCTGCAATAAGAAATCTGATCTAATGTCTTCATAAATAGAAGGGATCAATATCAATGTTGATCATTGTTTTCATTCTTTTGAGCTACTACACCATTTCGGTGAAATACGGTATGGGCGTTGGGTAGCAACCCAAGAATATACAAAACGGCTCGTTTCTATTGTCTTAGTCTATTTTAAACACAGGGTTCTCAAAAAGAGTTCTCAAACAACCCTTCAACATCTCAACTTTTATTGAAAATTGCCAGTAGAACAAGCCTTACAAATGGAGGAGACCTGACATAGGGAAGAGAACACGAGTTTGTAGTAAACATTGCATCGTCACCGCACTCTTTCTGTCACACGAGCCGGAGTCTGTCAATTGTTTGCTCTCGCGTGAAACAATAAACTCGGTTTTTATTTATTTGAGAGCACTTTCACGAAACTGGCTCCAATTTAACACCTAAGCCAGGTTCAACATTTGTTTAGGATTTACAGAAGAGGAAAGTCAACCTCGTGCACTGAACGAAAGTGGCTAAATCAGTTCAGTAAAAGTGGGAAAAGTTCAGCTGTTCTTTTCTTCCTTTTAAATTGTTTCCAAGTTTTATGGAAAGACTATGACAGGAGATCTCCATTATTTCCATGATGTACATCTTCAATTGCCCTAAAAAATGAATTTCGCTGAAATAGTTCGATGAAAATAAATCGAAGAAGCTTCAAAGACCATCGTTTTTTGTCCATGCCAAAGAGAAGTAACAAATCGACTAAAAATCAGGCTTCACATGATTTAATTCCGAGCCTGGCAATAATTTTTGCACCCTTCCTCACGTGACCACCTTATTCTCTTACTTGGGGCTTGAAATGGTGGCCCTTACGACAGAGACGTAGGGTGTTGACTCCGTAAACTTTTTATGCTGTAAACTTCACGAAAACTTTCTCGCCACTTTGATCATAAACTCATCGTTCTCTCGGTCGAAGTTAGAGAGCAGCAAACCATAACTCGGGCTTTATTTGTGGGAAATTACCAACGTTTTTGTGAGCATTTTATGAGGGCATAGGTAGTGCATTTTTTTGTCCAACCGAGGACTGAGTATTTGCCTTTTGTCCCGAAATGAGCGTATGCATCAGTACGCATCATAGCCATATTGTTATTTTGCATCAGTTTGCATCATAGCCATGTCCTTATAAGCATCAATAAGCATCATAGCCATGTGGTTATAATACATCAGTTAGCATCATAGCCGTGTGGGGATCGAGGTCTATTTCCGTTCAATAAAAAAGCATCACGACATACCGACGACCGTTTTTAACTGAGCTTGAACTATTTAGAAATAATAGTTCGACGTAGATAATATTATACGTCAATATCATTAATCAGTTTCAGTTGACAAACAGTTTAACATTTGAGTTTGAAATGAAACCAGAAAAGTAGCACTATCAAGAAGCTAATATTTGCTTGCAAGAACCTCAGTTCCCTGGAGTGCAATGTAGCATATTTACCTCCTACATAACTGGGCTGACTTTATAGGAAACAAATCTGATGGGTGTCGATACCGTTGTAACCTTCAGTTTTAAAGTGACGAGAAAGATCATGAATCGCACTTTTCATCCATGTTTTTGATGTTTGACAAGCATAGACAAACAGGATTTCCAAGCGTCCGTTATCGGGATTCAACGAATCCCAATTTTCTCTCTGACGAGTAAATATTCTCAATTGCACTTGAGCGCATCTATGCAAGTAGCGAAGGGATCTCGGTCAGGGTGAAGCAAGGGGAAGAAGCGGCTTGATCATATGTTAGTAAACAGTAAAAAGGAGACTGCAAGCAAGCGGTCAGTCGAGTTCCGTGAGATAGAAGCTTTAAAGAGCACATCGCTGACGTACTGAAGTCTATTTTGCAGCAAAATGAAGCTTCTTCAAGAGATTATCCAGGTGTAACTGTGCAGCTTTTGTGTGATATAGAAACGTGCCAGGAAGTGTTTTTAGATTTTAATTATGAAAACATTCTACGCCAACCGATAACGCTTCAAGCAGATTGTTCAATATCGTATTAAGAAAAAATACCACAGTTTCGGTTACAGAAATTTTCGAGTACTTCTGTTGTTTGACTTCAGGAACAAATAAACATCAGCGCTAAAACTGTTGTGAAAATTGAGAAATACAACGAAGGAAATAAGTTCACGCTCGATGGATAATTGCTGCTCACCAGCGCTCCATGGTGTAGAATAAATCCGGTCTAAACCGTTGCTTCACTTCCTCTCCACATTCTGAACGTTATAGTTTCAGCGTTCGATTTATTGACTGTTTACTGTGTTAGCATTGCAGAGTAAAGAAATTAAAAAAGTGATATAGTTATCACGCTCCACATTGTTGGATTTTATCAGCATTTGTGACAAATTACTACTCTAGGTCATTGTGATTTTCTGCATGTCTAGCAAAATTTATTTTTGATGGAGTTGACCGAGGTGAGAAAGACCGCTTTCTCCAAAAATACTTACCCATTATTTTCACACTCATAATTTATAACATACATTTCAAAATAGCATGAAGCTGAATTATATACCAATTTTCACTTTTTTCTATTAGCCATGGACCAGGGATTCAGTATGCACTACTGGCATAAATGCTCTCAACTTGGAAACAATTCCATTGATTAATACGGCCATGATGAGAAAAGTTCCACAATTTGCTAGAGATTATTAAAATTCCTCCTGTGGAAAAGTAATTTCGCTGCTAATATTAAATCGCAGGGGAACATCACATCGAAACTGAATTTGCAAAGACTTGACTGCATGCTTGCCCATTCAGAGTCCCAGGTAAGAAAATATAACACAAAAACTCTTCCTTAAAGTAAATTGGAAATTTGCAATTGGAATTCACACCAGCCTTCTAAATCATCCTCCATTGGAGGTACCTTTAGCAATGATCACCACGGTTAAACAGTGCTTTTCTTTTGTAAATCTTGTTATCGACTGCTGTCATTTCATACCTTGAAGTCATTTATTACATTATCTTTTTTTAAGTTTTACAATTGCATAATAAGTTACACTACATTTTAATTCAACTTCAAAATTCTGCAAGACTGTTGATTGATGTCTACCACAATACAGTGTTCCAGCAGCGACCCTCTGACTAAATGCCTCTGACTAAATGCCTCTGACTAAATGCCTCTGACTAAATGCCTCTGACGAAATGCCTCTGACTAAATGCCTCTGACTAAATGCCTCTGACTAAATGCCTCTGACTAAATGCCTTTGACCAACTTTTCTAGGAAGTTTGACTGCCACTCAACTAATTAAGAAGTTGGAAACTGGTAAAGGAAAACGGTCAGAAAACAGATGAAATTATTCAATGATTTAATTTCTGCAGCGTAAATTATTTTTAGAGTTCTCAATTCATTCACTCTTTGGTTGTGGGAGGGTATAAATTTTTGGCCTTAAAATTTACGTTCGATTTACCTCTTATCTATTTCTGAGAATGAAAGTTCTTCCACTGATTCTCAATAACTCTTGCTTCCTCAAGTGAAAAATGATCAGTTTTACTAACAAAAACCGTTGTTTTTTGTGTGAATAAAGTCCTCTTAATACCTCAGACCACAATAATTGTCTGGTTACATTCGATCGTTTCCCTGCGAAGAGTAACAACAAAACTAAATTCTAACGATAAAACAGCAAAAGAACATTAATAAATGAAATAGAACTCAACATTTAGTATTCCTCAACATGACGGCCAGTATTAACATTTCTATTCATTAAAAATGCAGCCTCATCAGTGACTACTAATCTTTCGATGGACCTTGATTCTTGATTGCAATACGCTCTTTACTTTTCTTAGTCAGAGAGCAGCAACTGACGTTTTATTGACATATTGTACGGATGAACACGAATATATATCTTTCAAATTCCTTAGGATGTTTTCTTTGTAAGATCACTTTCGTTGCGCCTTACAAAGGTTCGGGGATTTTCTGTAATCAATTGTTGTCGCAAAATTGCAATATTATCTTCAGTTGTTTGTGTTTTTCTTCTTCCTTAATTTCCTTGGTTTCTGTTCACAATGCTTCCATGTTCATTAAATTTCTTCTCTGTCCATTAAACCGTTTTCTTATCGGGGGTTTCTTTCAGGGAACTTTTCGTTAAAAGCTCTTCGAACTTCACAGTTTCAGTTGCTTTAAAATTTAAGGCAATCAAAATTCTTTAATCTTTAGTCAGCTGCATTTTAGAGGTCTTTAAATGTTGAAAATAAAGTATTGGTTTAAATACTCACAAATGGTTTAAATACTCGTGCGTATGTAAGATACAATTTTTTAAATATTATTAATAACCATTGAAATTACGTATTAAGGTTTGTGCCATGTTTCTATGATTTCATTGTCACAAAGCATGTTGTTCCCCTGTTCATTCAACTTTCTACTGCACAGTAGATATTCTGTTGATATTAACAATTTATATTATCTAAATGAAAAACAAAATTGTCAATAACATGAAACAAACAGACAAAATATCTCAATTAGAACTGGAGGTATGATTTATACGAAAATAGGGGACATTTTTGTGGGACACCCTGTATAATCAACCATGTATCTCCATCTCTCTCTATATATATATTTGTGTGTGTCCGTCCCATTACTTCCTATCTATGACTGAAGAAAAATTATTGAACTGAAATCAGAACAGGTACGCATGTATTACAAGCATTGTATTGTGGATACTAAAGGCGCCAGATCACTATAAAATGCGTCGTTTTTTCCGTTATTAGCTTTCTTCTCTTACACGGTCATGTTCTCGGTAGATAAAATAGAAACTGGAAGTTCTGCATATATTCATGAAAAATATTCAGATTCTGATAATACTACGGGTAAAACTGAAAAATGTATCCTATTTTATAGATCCTGGATTTATCTCTTTTAAATCAAGGAATTTCAACGAGTACTATCTAGGCCATGTTATCGGTAGATAAAATACACAATAGAAGTTCTGTTTATATTAATGAAAAATATTCATTTATTTACACGTTAAGTGTGGTTGCCTAGCCGGTGCAAATCTTTACTTTGTACATAGTCACTAGAAAACTTTGAAAAAATTGCAGAACCTAACCTGAGTGACCCACCGGTGGGTCATACTGCAATGAATGTGTTAAAGCACAATATTTCGTCGCAAATCTTTAACGCATTCATTCTTATAATAATTTGAAAACAGTAAAATCCAAACTGTGGAACTTCCACGGGAACTGTTTAGTCTTTTAGATATTCATAATTCTCTCCTGACAATCGCACGTAGTCGCGTGACTGTCGATATTTCCATAAGAGGAAAACATTAGTCTACCTACCAATATTGATGTCCATTTTAACTCTCGTAATTTCAATCACCATGAGTTAGTTTTGCATTCACTACAAACTCGTATAATTTTTGTGCCTCTCAAGCAGCGTTCTACGTTTTCAAAATAATAATAGGGATATTGTTCACCTTTTTCTATAGATATCTGAGAAGCGTGACTATTTCATATAATCTTTTCTTTCATCATATTCTTTTAATAACTGCTATACATAACTCTGCTCTTTTGCTCTTTATAAGCACTCATAATTTTTTATTTTCATTGTCCCTTATCACGTGCGTTATTACCGTCACCCAGAGCTCAATTTTACCTTCCAAAATCTATAGATATCCTCTATCATTTTTATATCATATTTACTCTAACTTACTGCCTAATATCCCTGCTCTCTAAATATCTTCTTGCTTTACTTCATCCAGTACCTCAACTCGTCAAATCAAAATTTAAAAAAATTCAATTGATGAACACAATTCGGTCTCCTCGAAAAAAATTTCTGTGCAGAAAATTTACACCTTGTAAGTCTCGTACATTTTTCTTCTTTCAGCTCGTAAGATTTCCTGTCTCATTCAGGTGGGTGCAGTAACATTTTAGATGTTAATCTTTGTGTTGTTCATGGTTTAGCACTGGAAGACAATTAAACGTGTTACCATTCTTCGGGTATCAAGTGAACGGCAGGAAAGGCAATAATGATAAAATATCGATCAGATTCTCAGAGTTTTCAATATCTGGACTTTGTTCAGTAAAATTCAGAGATACGGAGATGGTGACACTGAAGTACTCGTCAGAGACACGTCAAGACTCCGTTGGAGTCCAACGCGATGAAAACAGAAAAACGAACTTGTTCTGTTGTCTACTGTAATCTAACTTCATTTACTGCAATGAGAAAAGTTAGCTTACTACTGTCAGGCTTGTTCGAGTTATCAGGAAATTTATTTCAACCGATGTATCTCAGAAACATCATACAAACAAACATGTAAAAAACAATGAGACATTCGTATTTTTGTTTACCGGAATGCTTCAATGGTGCTAAAAGGCTGATGTTCCCTCAATAATTTCTGAAATACTTTAGTGATAGAACAAACTATTACATTCCAATAAAAAAGACGAAGCCATTTTCATCGAACATATGACTTTTACCAGAGAAAATCTTCCGTTAAGGACTTTTTTATGCTAGGGCAAATGGCTTGTTTAAATGTATCGTAATTTATTATCAGACCGAATTCAACAGGTGAATCCAATGAGCAAAAATGTTTGACGTAAACCCTTATTGAATATTCAACATTTAAAGATGTTAAACGTAAATAATAGGCTGTGTATATTAACAGTCCGTCACACAGAGATAAATGTCTGTAAGGAAATGTTTATCAAGCAAATAATATGAAGCTTGAATGGTGGAACAAACGAGATGTTTTAGTAGTTAAAAAGAATTAATAATGTGAGGCTGAAGTCAGTTTTTTTTAATTAACCGGCCATAGCATATTATTTTGGTATGGGAATTTCGAATACTTTTAAATTTTTCATAATTATTCGTTCGTTTTTAGCCAATTCAGATCAGGTAGAACTGATCATAGAGAAATCTTGAGTAATAGAGATACAAAGAAATAAAAAGCACATAATAATTTTCAAAATAAAGTCGCTATACTAGATCCAAAACAGCCCGAAGGTTCATAACAGGGAATCAAGTAAATGTCTGAAGAAAACGCAAAGATTAAATGTGAAGGTTTTGTTTGAAATCAGAGGCACACGTGTTATTAATACAGAGTGCAATAACACAATTCCCTTTTTTCTAAACGCTTTCGTTTAAAAAAAAGGCAGTTATGTTGCCGCACCCTGTACTTGTGTATGATACAAGTGTAGGCGGTATTCTTCATTGTGAGTGGACATCTAGACTGCAGCATCAACCAACAAACCATCAACCAATTGCCAGCAACGATGTCTGGCAGCGCATGAGAAGAAGGCTAACCCAAGAAATATGTCCTATGTTCCAGGGCAGAGAGGAGACTGTCACCGCAAATATTGGAAGGTAAACTTCGCTATCAGGTTAGACGATGGTGGAGGGTAGTGAAGGGGATCAATGGAGTGCAACGGCCCAAACAAAGAGAAAGATTTAGCATAAAATAATAGTGTGAAAAGAAGACTGAAATGATATAGTTACCAAAAAAACAATGACTGATATTATCGCATTGAATCGTCGTGTTTGAATGATTAGAATAGAATAGAATAAGGCTATAGGAACGAACCTTCGGGCCCATTCTTGGGTCGGATAATTACTTCGATAATTATTCGGGAGTTTACCCAAGTCCCATGCCGTATTTCTAGCCGCGTCAACCATGTCGGCAGCGGTATTCGAACCCGGGTCTTCCGGCTCGCAAGCAGATTCGCTCACCAGTCGACCAAGCTGGTGATAGTCGACCAAGCTGGTGATATTATTATTAATAATTAATGATTAATTAAAGGTGATTAATATTATTTTAAGACACTTTATCATGAGTATTCAATGAAGGAAGGATTTAAATGCATGCAACAGAAGAATTTTTTTAGCTGTGTGCGTAAGCGTGGTCACTGTAGTCGAAGGAATGGGTGAATGATACGTTCAGAATTCTGAGAAGATGTAAACGACATGTGTAAATAAATCGATCCATGAGAGACAAGGTTGATGACCCGTGAAAATGGAGAAAAATAAAAAAGGGAAATCGAGAAAAGTTATTGAACATTGCCGATAGGTTTTCAGAAAAGTTGAGTTACCAACCAGAACCACGTTCAATTGTTGACGAAGACCCGCGTCTCGAAGAAATCCCAAGTATTTATTTGGAAGAGAAAAAGCTTGTCATAGTAGGAAACTAGGCTTTCTTAGCTTGAATTACAGAAAAAGGCACTAGGGGCGCCAATGAGTCGTCGAGTTATTGAACATTAACAATCATACAGTTAACTTGCTTCAAGATTAAATAAAAGTGTTTCTGAGATCTCCGTGATTAAATCATAGTTTGAAAGCTCATTGACTGTCAGAAATATATCAATAACTTTTTTTGGGGTTTCCAAAGAAAAATGCCAAGAAATTCTAGAAAAAGCAAAGACATAATTTGAAAGTGGTATAAGACTGAGTCAGTAACGACCATGTGGTCATAACTGCATTATCAGAGGCTAGTCGTCTGCACGATCAGAGGCTTGTAGTCTGCACGATCAGAGGCTTGTAGTCTGCACGATCAGAGGCTTGTAGTCTGCACGATCAGAGGCTTGTAGTCTGCACGATCAGAGGCTTGTAGTCTGCACGATCAGAGGCTTGTAGTCTGCACGATCAGAGGCTAGTAGTCTGCACTATCAGAGGCTAGTAGTCTGCACGATCAGAGGCTAGTAGTCTGCACTATCAGAGTAGTTGCACCCAGGAGTGGTAAAGTCGGCCAATTATTCCAGCTTCAAGGGAGACAGAGCAACAATAAAGGCGGTCAGGCCTGCTATAGCATCGTTAAGCGCAGTTGCTCCTTGAAAAGTTACTTGATGAAGCTCTCCATAAAACCTTGTGCGTGTTGCTGAACATTTTTGTGCATAGACGACCATCCATCAACTGAATATACGTTCATAAAATGTGGCATGTTCGAGCAGTCCACGGACTAAATCCAGGGATCCATTTTCACCAAGTGCTCATTTCTTTCTTAAAGTGACGCAATTTATGTATGTTCAATAGAAGGAGTAGAGGATCTTTCGGGGAAGCCTAGTAAATAAATAATAGATATGCAATGTACGTTCATAAAAAGAGGCATGGTCAGGCAGTCCATGGACTAGATCCAGCGATACATTTTCACCAAGTGCTCATTCCTGTCTTAAAGTGACGCTACTTATGCATGTTCATTAGAAGGAGCAAAGGATTTTTCGGGAAAGCCTACTAAATAAATAATAGATATGCAATTCTCCTCACAAGAATATACGCGTAATAATTTACCGAACGATTTCAAATTTGTGCAGAAAATAAAACGTACGCACATCGCACTTTGAATATCAACGAACTTAGAAATATTTTTGTGTTCCTTTTATTTTCTGAGGGATAAACTATCAATACATTTCAGTTAATTCTGTAGCTTCGATGTGAGTCCCAAAACATTCTATCGTAAGAGTCATGGTATGAATAGATCCCTTACAACAATAATAAATTCTGCAGCTGACAAATGAAGAATATATTGACTTCACCTAATGTTACCATCTGATATATTACACAATGTTATAATCTTCAATGTTACATAATTTTTCATATAACATATTGTTACAATTTTACTTATCACATAATGTTACAATCTTACATATTACATAATGTTACACTCTTGAATATTACATAATGTTACAATCTGTCATATGACATTTTTTGGTTTTCTACTGAAAGTCTACTGATTTACTGAAGTAGTGACTTTTAAATCTACTGGTATACTGAAGCAGTGACTTCAGAAAGAAGTCAAGTCTACTGGTATGCGGAAGAAGTGACTTCAGTAGTGACTTTTAAATTTACTGGTACACTGAAGTAGACTTGAAACCATGAAAAATGTACTGTTATTCCTTTGAGTTTAGCAGAAAATTTACCCTGTCAGTCACAGCAGATGCATATTGCAACCTCAAAGCCACGGCACAGGAAGGCCGCGCAGTGCCTTTACGACCGCAAACAATAGAGTGCCCTCGCTGTCACGGCTTGTCAAAACACACCGAAAAAAAATCCTGCAAAGTCTCTGCTAAAAATCTGCAACGTTTAGTAGAGCTCACCACCGTGTTCTCGTTCAATCGTAAACTAAAAATACGCGTGCGCAAGGAAGAAGGCAGATACGCGCAGTGGTACGATGTAGAAATGAAGTTTCACAATGAACAAGAAATTCAAAAAGCACCAAAAAATAAATGTTTGGTGAGTGTTTTTGTGTCAAGATACCACGGATATTTTTATTGGTAAACCATATTTGAATGAACAGGTTAGGTCGTATGACTCGATCATTTATTCTGCAAATCGGATCACTAAATCACTTCTTTGTCATCCCCTCTGAAAATATTTTCTGCATTGGGAGACCAAATGACACCGAGCTGTTTTAAACATTTTCCTAAACCACTCATTACTTTGCAAGGCTTCGTACACATGAGAAAAATAAAATCATTAGTTGTACACATATTGTACAATTAATTGTTGATGTGTTCTGAGTGACTGATGCTGCTCCGTCTTCCTTTACTAAACATTCAGAGAATCAGTGAGCTTACCTTACTTCAAGTGAACTCAAGCGACAATTTGGCACAGAAGTTTGAATTTGGCATTCAAATTTAAAAGTTGAATCTGTCGCAATGCTCGGCTGTGCGCGCACGTGCATAGTTTTAAGCAATTAGTAATGCAACAAGGAGTAAGGGTCGTTGCAGCTGAAACAATAACTGCACTATGTAACAAGGAGTAAAGGTCGTTGCAGCTGAAACAATAATTGTATTATACAACAAGGAGTAAGGGTAGTTACAGCAAAACAATAACTGCACTATGCAACAATGAGTAAGGGTACTTACAGTAAAACAATAATTGCACTATGCAACAAGGAGTAACGGTACTCACAACAAAACAATAACTGCACTATGCAACAAGGAGTAAGGGTAGTTACAGCAAAACAATAACTGCACTATGCAACAAGAAGTAAGGGTAGTTACAGCAAAACAATAACTGCACTATGCAACAAGGAGGGTAGTTACAGGAAAACAATAACTGCATTATGCAGCAAGGAGTAAAGGACATTGCGGCTAAACCAAATGCTTTATAACATTCGCCGATTAAAACTGCACGGTGACTTCACGACTGTGATCTCTAAGCAGTTGCCACTAACATGGTACAGTGTGTACAGTTAATCGTAATGAATGCCAGGCAGTCAAGTGTGATAAATCCGTTGCATAAAACGTATTATCTAAATCTGCCATTTAAGTGTTAGACAAGAATTCTGCTTGCTTGTTAAAACATTTTATCTTTTCATTTCTGAATTAAGTACACGAAGTTTACATTCTTACGGAATGTAAATTGACGTTCTGTGTAAAGTATGTATTTCATATTTGTAAAGTATGTGTATCATATAAAGTACGTGCATCAACAGCCATTTATCCTTCAAGCCTAAAAGTTGCCTCGTGAGTTGAAATTCAACTTATTTATGTTAATATGCGAGGATTTATGAAAAAATGTTTTCAGACATTTTTTCAACTTTTCTCTTCAGGTTTCGACCTTCTCACTATTAAAATTGCTCTCCAAAATAACGTTTCAAAATCCTTGCGTCCCGTTACCTTCATGATTAGGTTGAAAACAGAATAAAAATTGGAATCAATGCTGAGGCACACGAAACTTGATAGCGTGTCACATGCTGTTACGCAGCACTGTGCGGCAATCAGAGTAGTAATACTGAAACATTTGTTGCACGATCCGTAGATTTGAAACGTGGAGCAAAATAATGTGGTTTCTCCACTCACTAAAATAAATAAAAAAGTTCGAATGCTCATTGTATGAATGTGTATCGAAATACTGAACCCTACCCATGATTATAATGATGAAGTTCATCCAAGACAAATGTGCACTACGCAGAAATGATGCATGCTACTAAGTGCATTTATGTAGATGTAAATACCTGAAGTTTTCCATGAGAAAAACCAAGCGAGTGTACTCCAGTTTTAATTATTTTATCTTCGAGGTCTTATTCTATTACAATCTTTTACATCTACTACAATGTTGAAAATGAGAATTTTTTTTACTAAAAATTTAAACCCGTTATCATGCCTCAATTATGACATTCGTACCGTTAAAGTGATGAAATTACATTCATTTCATGCTGCAGTCAGCTAAATGCCACATTTAATTCAAGATTCTCAAACACAGGTCTAGGTGTGTTTTGTATGAATCGTTCTGACATACAAAATAAGAAAAAATGTTTACTGCCCATACGTAATACTCACACGAAACCTTAATCTACTTTTTAACAATTTTCACCTATATTTATCATAGGTACTTATCGTATCGTACAACCAGCATTCGTTTCCATTCGTCTAGAAATCTGCCCTCGATACTGTAAGCGTTCTGTAGCAATTTTATCGGAAACGCTTCTTCAAAATGGAGAAAACTCTTGAGATCATAATGTAATCATTAGCTTCGGTTTCCTCTCACTTTTTCAACGACTTTCTGCACAAGGTCATCATTAATGACGGAGAACTGCAGGCTTTGTTCTTAGTCGTGAACGTTTGCACAGCCATCTTGAAATGTTCTAATCCATTTGATTCCTGACATATATGCAGTTATTACTCTGTCTCCATGCACTTCATTAATTTGGTATAGAATTGCAGGCGCTTACACTTCTCTTGCATTTAAAAAACTAATGGTAGCGCATATTTTACAATCGGTTGGATTTTCAATGAGCTGAAACGTTTTAGCAAATGCTTCCGTAATAGCGTCTGTGGCTGTCAAAAGACCAAGGGGTTTAGCGCGATTACGCAAAACTGTGACCACATCGTTGCAGCAACTATCTGAAATTGGCACTTGCTAGAAATAGCACGCCTCGTATGATGGTACGAATGTTTTAAATCATGAAAGGATATATATATATATATATATATATATATATATATATATATATATATATATATATATTTTCGATCATCATCAATATTCAAAATTACATCTCGCTGAGGCCTAACGAACAATTTTACCAAGCACTTGCTCGTATTAGCTTTCGAAGTTAAATTTTTTGAACGAGTGAGTTTCATAGAGAGCTTTAAAAAAATACTAAGTCAAACAGAACACTGAAATTGATTTTCATTTCTTGTTAAGTGCATGAAAATAATCAAAATTAAATGTTCACCTCTTTTTTCTACAATATTCAAGGAAATGACGAGGATTTTAACAAAAGGCTACGCTGTTGATAGGGAAAAAATAAAATTTTGTCCCCAAATTTTCAGAGTAAAATGAAAGCATAGAATTTAAACGAAGTAGCGGTGAGGCATCATGAAGTAAAAAAAGTAAAATAATGAAATCAATCTAGACCACACTAAAAATTTAAACAACACATTCTTTCACAAACATCATATTCATAACCAACATTCTTAAACAAACCTCGCTGAGAAAATTAAAAGTGCCTGTAGTTAACATAATGTTAAGATTCAACATATACCATGTTTAACCAACCATGACACAGTAACCACAAACCCAACTACATGTTCCAAGAAACAAATTTTTGACAGCACTCCTCTAGCTGGTGAGAAGCCTGGCGCCGTCTCGAGCGTCAGACAGTATGCAGTCTGGTAAGCTCTTCATAAAAGTAAAAGCTGCAAAAGTCAACGGTCGAAGACAAAAAAGCCTTTGGGGGGGAGAAGTGGTGGGGGAAAACGCGTGATTTCTCGGCCGAGTCTTTACCATTGCAAGAAAAATGAGATTTGGATGAGAATGACATAACAATTGATTTGATTAATAAGTTAGAGCCTTTGCAATAAATAAGAGCTATTTAGGGTGCAGAAAAAGAGCTTTGATGCGAATACAGCGAAGAGAATCCCATTCAAGTATACATACTCGTATATCTATAGAGACACTGAAAACACGGTGTTATCTCCATTACGGTAAACAGTGAAATAAATAACATTCTAAAACCAGCAAAGAAAATTGTATCACCAGAAAGAAAGGCGTAAACGGATAATGTCAAAATATTCAAGAGTTTTGGTAAACTACAACAGAAAAAAAGTCAAGAACAAATTCAAAGGGAATTTCAGTTTACCAAAGATTTGCTTCCAAAAGATGTACATTTGACGCAATAACTACAGTAGAGGCCAGAAAATTTTTCTCGATGTTCACCATGGGAATTGCCGAGGCTCGTATGAAGCCACCTTGAGCTTTACAGATGCCTACTTAGATGGAGAACTTTAGTGATGTATTAAATTGTATCTGTGAATACGCAACGCTTCTTAGCCGTTTCAGTACACATTTCATAACTCCGAAGACGTCATGTTTAATGCTTGGTGGTACAGAGAAGCATACCACTTTTAAAGATTGGGCTCCTGCGCTGCTCAGTAGCTCAACATTTGTATCACCATCACAAACGTAAGGAAATATCTCTATGAATCTATAAATTTCTGAGCATGTTGCACATTTCTTTCTATGAAAAGTTTAAGTCTGAAATGGTTAAAAAGAGTAAAAACAGGGTGCGGCAACATGATTTTTTTTTTTCGAAGCGCTTTGCTTTGAAAAAAAGGAAGTTATGTTGCCGCACCCTGTACAATGAAAGTACGTCTTAACTTCGGAAAAATATGTAAAGCAGAACAGACACTTTCCTATCACTATTTTCCATAATTTTACTCAAAATCAATGTTTAAAAATAATCAACAGATGAACTGTGAATTCCATAACAGGATTTTTACTTCAAAATACAGTTTTGTACGACAAAAAATGACAGGCACTAAATATTACATTGAAAATTTACTTTATTTACTGATTGTGTCACAGCTTTTGGCGAAGAATCCAGTGTCGGTAAATGAAGGGAAGCAGTGTGAATCATTTCAAAAAACAGCTAAATAAATCTTAACCGTCTTATTTCATACATAAGAAATATATCTCTATTGAAAAATACTGCAAATCAAACCATACAAGTGTCAACCGTAAGAATCTCTACAAAACAAAAATCAGAGAGAATTGATCTTCCACAATATGAAAATTCTAAAATTCCAATGCATTTTGTTTTGGGAAACCCAAAACACATTCCTTGAGCATAGCTGTATATGTAGTATAGGATGCCGCAACATAAGTTCCTTTTTTAAAGGTACTTCCTTTGAAAAAAGGAAATTATGTTGCCGCATCCAGTATAACTTAAGAGAACTCGTACACAGTTCCATTCATACATCCGAATAAGTTGCGACAGCACTAGCTTTTCAAGTTTCTTTCTGAAAAATAAAAGTATTTCAGGTTTTTCTACTGAATTTATCGCTTCTGATTTAACTTTTAAAGAAATCGCATGCATCATCAAGTAAACTTCAGCACTAAAAAAATCATGAGTCACTTATTCATCAAAAAAGACATTTACTGCATACACATCACTTGAGACCACAGCACGACACTAACACACATGCCATGCCTATTACTGCCGATACGAAGGCTATTTTCACGTCATCCTTCATTGTTTCTACTATTCATTAAGTATTCATCAGTCGCGTTGTTCGTGAATGATGCATGAATGGTGCGTGAGTGCAGAGCACGTGCGTGCGTGCATGCATTCAAGAACGTTTGTATTCCACGACAGGCGTACAGCAGAGCTGCCTCAGAGATCAGGTGGCTGCTGAAATGAGTTCCGCGCTTCAAAGAAAGAGGAAGACTTCGTAACCACGACTTGCTTGCGGCATTTCAACCAGCGAGTAAAAATATATTTTTCTAAATTTCAGACAGGGAACAGCTCTGTTGCTGTCGCAATATTTCTTACAAAAGTATAGAGTAAAGTAACAAAAGTTTAGAGTAAAGTAACAAAAGTTTAGAGTAAAGTAACAAAAATATTGAGTAAAGTAACAAAAATATTGAACAAAGTAACAAAAATATTGAACAAAATAACTAAAGTATGCAAATATCCACCTCTGTCACTACTGATCACAAACTACCAAGTGTAGAAGACATAATTCCATTAAAAGGAACTCGGCTATAAGGAATATGCATATATGGATGACGGTAACAAAAGTATTGTAACAATTCTGTAACAAATAGTACGTCATTTGTATGAAGTATTTGTTTCACAGTCCCAACTAAAACTGTCAGTTCTTGCATTCTCACTGCAACTAAAAATAAGCAATAAAAAGTTCCTATAAATTGGCTCTACTACACTGGCTCCATAGTTCCGTTTTAATACTTAAATATCGGACAGTGTCATTATATTTTATTTTCTTCGTGACCAAAACTTTACGAGTATGCAAAGAATTCGATTGAAACTTTTTTCATGCATGACGAGGACAGTACATCAATTCATCAATTTCACAATATTTTCAGGATCATTTTCTTCCATTACATATCTTCGTAGATGCATTTTTGTGTTGAGAATCAAGATAATTTTTAAGTGGAATAGGAAATTAAATACTAAAAAAAAGTAAAACTCCGGGTTCGTGCAGTTGGAGTGTACACAAGGACACTGAGTGCTGTTCAAGAAGTGAAGAAGAGTAATAAGCATGTAGCTTCAAAGTTCTGGCCATACGACAACACATTAATCCGAATAAATCTTTTTGCTTAGACTGGAAAGACTTCTATTCTCCGGAAAGACTTCTATTCTCGAGAAAGATTTCTATTCTCGAGAAAGATTTCTATTCTCCGGAAACACATCTATTCTCCAGAAACACTTCTATTCTCCGGAAAGACTTCTATTCTCCGGAAACACTTCTATTCTCCGGAAAGACTTCTATTCTCGGGAAAGATTTCTATTCTCCGGAAAGACTTCTGTTCTCTGGGGTCTATTCCAACACGCCTGATTGGCTCCTTTTGTGCAGTACAAATTGACTGCCCGACCAATTAGAGCTGAGAATAGACATCTCTCGTTCACCAATCAGATATCAGCATCAGGTATAAAAATATGATGGAAAATATGAAATCATAAACTATCAATTTATATGATTCGATTTAAAACAAATAAGCTCTTCGAATTTCCTGTTTTAACATGAACTTGATTCATAAAAAGATTGATTCAAATTAAGTAAGAGATGAAAATAATAAACGATATTAGGTAATCATTAACTACACATTAGCATAGTGAAATTTCACCACAAAATATTTCATCAGTTTACAAAATAAAAACTTTGATAACAAGCGTATTTGTTCCATGATTTCGTGGCTGAACGATTTTGCACATTGCGAAGTAAATTTCGTTGCAAATATCCGCCTCTGTCACTACTGATCACAAACTACCAAGTGTAGAAGACATAATTCCATTAAAAGGAACTCGGCTATAAGGAATATGCATATATGGATGACCACCACCAACAGACACGCAAGTTTGATCACATCAAATGGGTGTTATATAATTATTTCAGTCATTTTTTACAACAGTATTAGCTTATCAAGGAGCTTCAAGTGTCATAAAATTCACTTGAAAGAAATCAAGCGGGACTTAATCATCCAGTCTTGACAAATTTCTTGAAATAAACACGGAAGCCATTTACACATGTCAAACATGTAGACCTAGCCATGCTCGAGACATGTAGACCTAGCCATGCTCGAGACATGTAGACCTAGTCATGCTCGAGACATGTAGA
>VCRD01002325.1:71153-89242 GCA_006783055.1 Trinorchestia longiramus | reverse complement strand
CAGTGTGATATTCGGACTCAGAACACCAAAATTAGTATAAATCAGCTGAGAAACCCCTGACGATTTTTTGGTTGTTACCATGTGTTATTAACAATGAGTTACGATCAGTGGTTTTCATTTACAACAATTAGCATGCGCACGAATAGCATTGAGTTACGTCGTTGTAAGTCAATGTCATACTTTGTATTGGAGATGGCCAGTTCCTTGTTATAGCAGATTATCGTGCAGTTCCACACTGGGTTCTGTTAGGCTAGAACTAACCATTTCCTAGTAACAGTAGACTGTCGTGCAGTTCTACATCGGGTTCCATTAGACTAGAACTAACCATCTTCTAGTAACAGTAGACTGTTGTGCAGTTCTACATCGGGTTCCATTAGACTAGAACTAACCATCTTCTAGTAACAGTAGACTGTTGTGCAGTTCTACACCGGGTTCCGTTAGGCTAGAACAAATCATGCCTGAATGAAGGCAGTTCGGTCCTCCGACGTCTGGAAAGACGATTTCATCTCGGAAATTTGCGAGTGGTTTGGTCTGATTTGGAGGTCTAATTCAGTCGAAAAATTCAGAGTTTTATTCGAGTTACGGTCAAGAAAAGCTGACACGTTTTCCTCAAATTCGACGCCAAGTTAGTAGGAGGTTCGGCATTCATAAGTCACCTCTTGGTAATTGTTATTGGTTCAGTCTTTTATTTTAGAGCTCAATTGTCAGCATTTGTCTTTTGTCCTCCTTCTTGACACTCTCCTTTCGTCATTTCTTCTCTTTGTTAACTTTTGGATAGCGGAATCTCGCTTATCACAAACTGACAATACAAAACTTTTGACTTGTATCATGTTATACTTTTCTTTTATTTTTCAAGCTTCTGCATTTAGTGAAATCGTATCTTACCCTAAACAACGCGTTTTTTGTATTAATGCCATATCAGCCCTAAAGTCGAATTTATCCTCAACAGTTACATCTTACCCCAGAAATCGCAAAAAAAATTAAACTTTACTTTTCTCTTCCTTTTCAGGGTTCTGTGTTGCGCGGTCGAAGTCGTATTTTACCCCAAAAAATATTCACATGTTACCCCGACGGCCACTTGCGTGCTATGAGGTACACAACATGGAGTGTGAGCGGCCTGGAGCGTGAAGGCAAGCTGCAAGATGAGGTAAATCTATGTTATTGATACTACGATGCAGAAATCCCTTAAATATATTCACTCTTCTACAGGCCATTATTCATGTGTTTTGATTTCATTTAGGTGTTTATTAACAAAGATACAAGTTTAACGAGTTAAATGAGAAAAAAACATTATATATCAGTAAATACAAATTCATAAACGAAAATTTGAATATTTTTTCCTTAATTTTGCCTCTCTTAGTAATGGGCAGTCAAAGAGTGACTACATTCGTTTGGGAGTCCTTGTATAATTAATTCTCCAGTTGGTTGCTGTGAAGGTTATCATCTAACAGCCCATTGCTTTGTATTGGTGTTCACAGGTAGGATTCCAGAGCTTCTCTGAACAAGGACACTGATGATGGCTGTCCTCGTCGGCGTTCTGATTGATTGTGATGCGTCTCCGAAAAGCTCTGGAATCCTACCTATGAGCCTATAAACGCTGGTTGTGAAAGTCTGTAGGGTATTTAAATTTTTGTGATAGGCTGCCTTTGTTTCTTTTCTTCCTGAACATCATGGAAGGTGGTTGATGTGTTCCAAGAGCTTCTCTTCCTGCATCCATCTTCCTTCATTTGTTAAAGGCCATGTTATCTCAATTGATCGAAGGCCCCACGGTCTCTGCTTGTTTGCATTATCTACTTATACATATAATCGACAGCGTATCTCCGTCTCTATCTGTGTGTGACCGTCCCATTACTTCCTATCTATTACTGAAGAAAAATTATTTACCTGAAATAAGAACGGGTATGCATGTAGTATGAGCATTGTATTGTGGATACCAAAGGCCCCGATCACTATAAAAAACTCAGTGTTTGGTGTTTAGTTTTCTTCTCTTACACGGCCATGTTATCGGTAGATAAGATACAAAATGAAAGTTTTGTATATATTAATGAAAAATATATAGATTCTGATAGTCCCACGGGTAAAACTGAAAAATGTATTTAATTCATATATCCTTAATTTTGTCACTTTCAAATCAAGGAATTTCAACGAGTACTCTATCGGGGCAATGTTATCGGTAGATAATATACAGAATGAAAGTTCTGTATATATATTTATGAAAAGTATTCATTTAAAACACAATAATTGGTCTTAAATCTTTGATACATTTATCTTTAAAATAATTTAAAATAATTCTAATATAAACCGTGGAATTTCCACGGGAAGTATCTAGTTTTAATAATAAAAACCGTTCGAGTATATGAAATATTTCTGGCTGTTGCATGTAAGCAACATATTGGATGTGTCAATGAGTTCTTAACTGTGTAAGCAACATACTGGGTAAGGAAGTAATTAACAGACTATAACAGCAATACATTTAGTGTGTCAGCAATATACTGAGTGGGTAAATCACAAACAGGATGTATTAGCAAACCTGGTAAGAATGTTAGTAGAGTTTTAATATAAACAAAATATTAAGGGGATTGAGATTAAGAGGTGCTTTAGCTAAACGATGTACATTATGGAAACTATGATACATAAATGTGTAAACTATTAATGTACACAACATTGGCACCTGAAGCTCCCATTGGTGCCTGAAGCTCCCATTGGTGCCTAAAGATCCCATTGGTGCCTAAAGATCCCATTAGCACCTGAAACTCCTTCAGGCGCCTAAAGCTCTCATTGGCACCTAAAGCTCCTTCAGGCACCTAAAGCTTTCATTGGCACCTAAAGCTCCTTCAGGCACCTAAAGCTCTCATTGGCGCTTGAAGCTCCATCTGGCGCCTAAAGCTCCTTCTGGCCTCTGAAGCTCTCATTCGCGCTTAAAGCTCATTCTAGCGCCGAAGGCCTTTATTGGCTCATAAAGCCAATTAATTTTGAAAATGTCTGGGCCCCAGAGGAGCTTATTAGAGGGTTCTTACTTGTAGAAACTTCATGAAAAAATACAATGCTTACAATATTGTGTAAACAATACGGTGCTGACAATAACATGCTTACAATGCATACGTTGTTTCTATTCCTTTTGACTTTTTTTGTGTAGTTTATTTATCTTTTAAAATTAAGATTTTATCGTTAACTTCGTCAAATTATCAGTACAAACACATTCAAAATGTCATTTGAAAAGTTCAGGCCTTGAAAGTTCACACCCAAAATTTTCCACTATATATTTACATATATACATAAACCCGTCAGGGCTTTGTATTTACAAATATGTACAGTATTTATAGTGGCTCATGTACATATTTTACAAACATTTACAATTATATGCAGATGCGTGTATGTGCATTTTTGCCTGTACACGTATGTACAGTTTTTTTGTACATGCATATTCATACACACACATATGTATACATGTATGTTTTTTATACACATATACATACACACACCGACACATGCATATATACATATACATTTTTTTACATACACAAATGCACATAGTTATTACATATGTACAAGGACTACTATCACCAGGACGTGCATCGCCATGTAGCTGACTACGGTAGCGGAGGCCATTGCATTCTTGGTAACATAACATTTTCTATCGAACAAATTGATCAACAATTACTTCTTTCAAGCAATAGGATGGATAATAAGATTTTACAGTGAATTTTAAATGGTTTAAAGCACTGTAATGCTTTGAAATACCAATTTTATAAATAATGCCTTAAAATGTATTATTGTATGAGCTTAATGGCCACTTTATAGATAGCCGAGTTGCTGCAGTTTTAGACTTTACAAGTTGATTATAGTTAAACCTTTTCCAATGCAAACAACCAAACATACAAACATTCACGCATATAAACAAACACACATAGAAGCATAAACCTACTAAACTGCAGCGATTAGTCAGCCAACCGGGCCTTCTTGACAGAGGTCTAAAGGACTGCATTCTTCTGCTAATCTTTCTCTGAGGGGTTGACAGTAAATTTGAGGGGTTGACAGCAAATTGAGTGTAGTAGTCGTCAGAATACTGCCTTTCTTTGACTCGTACAGTTTTTGACGTCTACAAATGATGCCGTGTTTCATTGTCAAGGCTGATCTTCTGGCCCTTCTCACTGATCCAGTTGTTGCGGATGCAGTTGTTTAGCAGATGTAGCTCCAGTTGTTTAGCAGATGTACTGTGTCAAAAAGGAGAAACCAGACACGCTCGTTGTCAAGAGGATGCTTGGCTGTGGCACTGCAGTTACCTAGTAATTAGAATAGAAGTGGCCTTGCAGTCTTGGTTGTTCTCGGCCATGCCACTCAGCAACCAACCAGAAATTGAAACAGTTGGGCGAATCTGTACTTCATCTACCAAGAGAAACACATTCTTCTGTTGCAGTGTCTGGACTTTGTCAAATGTTACCCTCAGCACCTGGTCCTTGTCAATAGATGAAGTGATGTACTACAGCTTGCGTTTGTATGGCAGCACCAAAAAGTCTCTGAGCTGTTCATAATTACACTTCGGGTATGATTGAAGAGCAAAACAATCATTTATGGAAAACTGCTTCTGTGATAAAAGTTCCAACAGACGTCAAAAATACCAACTACTTCTCTCTCTCTCGGTGTCAACATAGGCTGACGTGTGAGCTTGAAGGGTGACATTTTGGATCGTTTTGTCAAACGGGATGTCATACATAGTTCATGGCCAAGCGCACAGTTTCGTCGGACTGCGTATACGATCTCAAACCATTGTTGGGATGAAGTATCTTAAACAGTGGTACACTAATGCCGTTCTTGAACGCACTGAGCGTTAGTGGGGAAAACAAAGTGGGCTTGTTTTCGAAACTCACAGACAGGCTGCACTCACTGAAGTTGTCGGTCATGAACAAACACACAAGCCTTTCTTTCGATCTTGAAATAATGAAGTTCTTGTACTGCTTCTGCAGGTTACGTAGTAATCTTATCCTTCTGAAGAAAATACCTCAGTTGTTGGTCTTCCACTTTCGCCGGGCTTGATGCAGGTTTTGGAGATGGCAGATATGAAGCTGGCACATTGAAGATACTGGGAGGGATTTCACTTGTTCACACAACCCCACACTTGTTCGGCATTTTTAATACATATAATTAGTAATAAACTTTGTAAACAAACAGTATCCACTTAGAAATGCAGCAATGTGCCTCGAAACAAACAACAATGTCCGATTCAAGCCGAGTGACCGACTACGACATGTTCGCACAAGGACAGATAGAGGTTAACTGAACTCGGTGAACTGGCCTCCGCTACCGTAGTCAGCTACATGGCGATGCACGTCCTGGTTATAGTAGTCCTTGGTTTGAACCCATCATCCTTTTTATAGATGACCAGAACATTTTAGGGTCTTCTTGTATGTCAAGGGATTGGATTATTGCGTTCCAATTATCTGAATATTGTTGTTGTAAATGGACTGAAGTTTGTTTCTGAGAATTATAAGTTGTCTGGTTAGTTGCATTGATGGACTATTGTTTTGTATGTACTGTATTGTATGTTGGTATTGTGTTTGGATTGTTAGTGTTTCATGCGTGGGTTTGATGCCAGGTATGATCCTGTGTGAAAGTAATGGTAAGCATTTTGCAGTGGCTTGTTGCAGGTGTTCTGTCCAGATGTCAAAGTATTGGTCTATTCCTTCCAAGGTAGGGGTATGTTCTGTGGGTGTTGTGATTGTTGACATAATTTTTTTGTATATCTTCCAGTCTGCTTTGTGGAAGTGTCTGCGTTGTTTGATGGGGATTTGTATATGATTTGCAAAAATTGTAGCTATTATTGGAATATGGTCAGAGGGAGCAAGTGGTCCTGGTTTCAGATGCATATTGTGGTATGCATGTTTATTTTGTAGTGCAATGTCTGGGGATGTTGTGCTTCTATGTGTGTATAGTGTAGGGAAGTTTGGACCTATATGTCTTAGTTGGAATCGTGTTATAAGTGTGTGTAGGTGTGATCCTCCATTGTTATTGTATGTGTATCCTAGAGTCCTGTGAGCAGCATTGATATTTCGAAAAAAGTAAGTTGGCTGGGGTCTACTGAATAAATTGTAAAAATCTATGAAGTGAAGGTATTCTGTTCTGGGTGGAGTGTACATATGTGGTGCCTATAGTGATGGGTCCTTGTTGTGTATCTATTGTTATGGCTAATATGTCGGAGTGGAAGGTATCATGTAGTTTATAAGGAATGTGTCTTTTTATGGCTATGGTAGCTCCGGCACGGTTTTCATTGTATTTGTTGGTGAAGAAAATATTGTAGTTGAAATTTTAAGTGGCTTACTGTTGATGAGGGAATGAGCATTTATGAGTATTGTGTCGGGGTCCATTGTGTTGTAGATATTAGAGAGGGCCATGCTTTTGTTGATCCAAGATTGTACATTGCGTTGAATAATGGTTAATTTACTTGGGATCATTTTTCTGATGTTGTGTGTTTGGTTTTTTGATTGTTGTGGTTGTTGTGTGATACCTTAGAAGTGTAATAAACTGTTCATGGGGTATTGTGTTAATCTTTGTGTGTAAAAACAGAGCCCTCTTTCTCCTTAACATTTCAACCACCAGTTGGTGATCCAAGTCTTGTGTGAAGAGTTTCAGTCCTTTGCCATTGTCCTGGTCTTTGTCTAGTTCGTTGGCAAACCAGTCTTTTGTGGGGTTGTCAGGAATAGGTGAACTGTCCGCGTAGTTTCTGTAAAGTTTAGCATATGTCGTGTGATTATTGACAATTAGTAGTTTAGAGTCCTCCATTCCGTCACTTATCCGTCTTTTTTGTCTTATTTCTGTGTACGTAGCTGCGCCTGTCTCGTCCATTGCTGTATCTATCGTTTCATCCTTTGTGTGTTCTTCTTGTGAAGCTGTTTGTGTCGTTTGGTGTTGTTGCGAGTCGGTCTTGTCATAATAAAAGTTGAAGATAGCTGTTGAGTCTCTGTCCGGGAATGTAGTATCGATATTGAAGTTTAGTTTTAAAAATTGTAAGAGTATTTCGCGGATTTTTTTTGTTTTGTCTAATGCTGCTATGTGTGCTTCTAGTATGAGAGCTGTGAGTTCGATGTGTGTTTGGTTTGTTAATGTTAGTGTGTGCTGTGGTGGGTCTGTTTGTTGTATGGCGTGTTTTGCTATTTCGGCATAAGTACTATGAGTCTGTTCTTGTTTCTGTCGTTGTTCGGTATCTTCTTTTTGTCGTATTATGTTTTTCCTGTATGGGCAATTGGCAGCAAGTGTTCTGTGTGGAACCTGGCAATTGAGGCATTATTTTAGTAGGTTTGTGCATTGGCGGTAGGTGTGTTCCTTGGATGAGCATTCTGAACAATATTGGGTTGGCGATGTGCATTGGTGTGTGGCATGGTCTTTAAATTTGTAGCATTTGTAACAGATTAATACGTGTGTGTATTTTTCCTGTTCGCATTGTTGGGGATAATTTTGGTGTGAAACATGTAAAGTCCGTCTCTCAGCAGTTGTTGTGTCCGTTGTCACCAGTTTTAGTAAGTGGGTATAGTTTTTTATTTTTATTACTTCAGCCCCTGTCAGCCAGTCATTCTGTCTTCTAATTTCTTCAGTTGGTTTCAGTCCAATATCGGCGTTTATTTGTCGTATAAATACTGTTCGCTTTGCTTGTAAGTCTGGGGGGATAATTGGACTTAGGTTAATTTTTTCAAATGCGGTAGTAGCCTTCTTGGAGGTCAGTTTGTCGATAGAAGTAACGTTGTCTGTCACAGCGTAGTACCCGGTGCTTGTCGTTATCAGTCTTATTAGCATTTAATTCACGAAAAGTTATTTCAAATTTTTTTGGTTATCAGTCGGTTTGGCCATATCAATGGTTTTCAATTGCACTCTATACGTGGGTGCTTTTGCAGGACGGGAGGATAGCAGGGGTTGAAGGAAGGGGTTGGGGTAGCAAGGTGGTGAGAGGTTTAGGGTTAGGTACAGTAGGGCTAGGTTGGGAGGAGATGGCGGTTGCAGAAGAGGAGGTACCGGTTTTGGAAGAGGATTGGGATTGAGGAAGGAGAGGGGCCCTGGACGGCCGGCTCGATGAGCTAGCACGCCCAGAAGCGGCCCCCCTTCCCCAGTGAGGGGGAGGCGGCATAATTGCGTCCTTTCATCAGTCACCAGTAATAATGGCTACTCTATCTACACAATAAAATCACGAATTATAAAGAAGCAGTAAAATGAAAAAGATGCGCTCACCTGTGCCCGATAGCGAGTACTTCTAGGCTAAAGGCACCAACCTCGGCTCTTTCCTGTACTAAGCTGCTTAATCATCGAGGAAAATATACTGTTCAAAACAAATCACAAAGGAAAAACACTGTTCAAAACAAACTGCACAAGAGCACACTTCCGCGGAGCAGAGCACAGCACGAGTAGTACGAACCACAGTAGTCACGAGGGACCGTAGTGTGTAACACAGAGTGTGTGACACAGAGTGTGTGACACAGAGTGTGTAACACAGAGTGTGTAACACAGAGTGTGTAACACAGAGTGTGTGACACAGAGTGTGTGACACAGAGTGTGTAACACAGAGTGTGTGACACAGAGTGTGTGACACAGAGTGTGTGACACAGAGTGTGTAACACAGAGTGTGTGACACAGAGTGTGTGACACAGAGTGTGTGACACAGAGTGTGTANGTGTGTGACACAGAGCGTTGTCCTCCTTACACTATATTAGGTGGTTGACTGGATTTTGCTGCCTGAGCGTGACCTCTCATTGGTTAATGTCGTGCTTTTTGTCGTAACGGGGCCTAGTCTCATAACTGGATTCACTTCTGTTGACCTGTTCTCTGATTGGTCGACGTAGAACTTTCGCTTGTAACGGAATTCCAGACTCGTCGCTACATCCACTTGTAGTGTCAGCCCTGCTGTTTACTACAGGCTTATAAATATTCATTCATGAATGATATTTATAAGCTAAAATGATGGCATGGATGCAAAAATAATTAATTTTTTAACGAAAGTTGAGTCTGTTCTTGAAGGACGATCCGACAAACAAACTCCTATGAAAATATTTGGCCGTCACATATGTAACTTGAACTTTTTTATTATTCCAGATTTTGTGATAAATAGATACTTTTGTTCTGTAGTCCCAAATGTGTACAAATCTGGAGCACAAACACAGGACAAATTTCAGAAAGGCAGTACAGCGACTGCAGAAACCAGATCACTCAAGAACTCTAATGGAAATATAAAGTGGTCAATGGAAGAACTTGCTCGAGAGGGTTTCCCATTTCAAAAAGGATGATTTCAGGCCAAAAGTTGAACCAAGAAAAAGACGTTCGAGGGCATGGTTTCTGAAAAGTTTCAAGCCGTTATTGGAGAAAATGCAAACATCAAAACTAGGGAACTGAGCAAAGAATTCAACGTGGTTTTTATGATCACCTGTAATGAAATGAAAAAGCTCGATACGATTTCAAAGGAAAATGGATTCCGCAAGGTCTGTCAGAAAACATTCGCAAACATTTGTACACTGTTTTCTCTCATTGCCTTCTCGTGAACTTAAAAACAAAATTGTATAGGGTCATTACTGGAGATCAGAAATAGATCCTCTACAACAATGTGAAGCACTAAATACGATAATTGGACCGTAAAGCGAAACCGATCCAACAATCTCAGAGTAATTTTCATAGACTGGAAAGTTTTTTTTGAGTTTATGATATGGCAAAGAAGGGAATTCTTTTCTCTGAGCTGTTAGGCGACAATCAAACAATAACGTCTGAAATTTATTGGCAACAGCTGACATGTCTGAAAAAACTCTGCAGAAAAAACGGCCTGTATTGGTGAACAGAAAAAAAGTTGTTCTTCAGCATGACGATGCGAAACCCCACACTGCAGGAATCCTCAAAAATCCCTTAGAGGAATTTGACTAGAAAATAATGCTTAACCCACCATCGCATTCTGACCTCGCTCTAGCAGATTATTATCTTTTCAAAGGCTCACATGACCATTGTGTAGGACTAAAGCTGAATTTAAGTGAAGATAATGAAATAAAGTCAGTTTATTTTATGAGCTGAAACTAAGGTCATTCAATAAAGTGGTGGAAACAATAATAAGACACACTACATTTTTGTTTATAATTTCATAAATATTGATTGAAATACAATAAATCTTTGACCATCGATAAGGAGTAAAACAAGAAGAGCACATTCAAATTTTATATCACAGTATAGTTTTTGTACAGTTATTACAAAAATGTTCATCAGAGGAATAAAATTTGATGGAAATAAAGATAGGACACCTTGTCCATAATAAGGTATTAAAAAACTTATTAATACCTAGATAGGAGAGTTTTGTTGAAAAGAATCCTAACTATGTCGTGGATTGAATAAATTTGTTTCTCGGTGTTTTTCATATTAATTATCATTAAAAATAAAACGGACAGAACTCCTGTTACAACCCGACATATTTACTTGCTGATGATATTTCTCATGATTTTTCTGGCATTAATTCAACGATAATTCATTGAACTTATGTCTTTGGATTTTTTGATTCTCGTAGCCATGGTTACGGACAGATCATTTCTCTTTTAAAGATAGAAATGTAAATTAAGTGCAATGTAAATTACACGCCTGCTCGTTCACTGAGTTGGAAGACGTACGTGTTGAGGCAGCAAATCTATTCAAACACAGCTCGCATAAAACAAGAAACAAATACTTATTTGTTTGTACACCATATTACGCTTCTGAATTTTATACTCAAAAAGTAAACTTGTCTGCAGCTGTAGTTTGCTGTGCAGTTTAATTATTTGTGATGTATAATCATTCTCATTATATTATTCTATTTGATTAATATTATTATTAACTACTAGTGCAATGTGTACCCACAAAATTCAGGATCTATGAAGTAAAATACATTTTTCATTTGTACCCGTGGTATTATCAAAATTTGAATATTTTTCAAGAATGTATACAGAACTTCTATTTTATATTTTATCTACCAATAACAGGGCCGAGTGGGAGAAGAAAGCTAATAACGGAAAAAACCGACAAAACCGACAACACAATGCATTGTATTGTCTAGTGCAATGTGTACCCGTTAACTTTGTCATGCAAGCAGCATTGCTTCGTCTCGCCATTTCGCGTTGTTCGTCCGATAGTCTTCGGCGTCTTTCTTGCTGTCGTAGTCTTGCTGCTTCTCTCTTACGGTTGGACACGTTTCTATCCATGTTGGCCTTTTTTGCCGGAATTTTATTCTGAAATATCCTTTATTATCTCTTTGAAGCTTTTCAAGAAAATCACAATTCCGAAAACATTAACTCAATTTCCAAAATCTTTGGCCTTATACTAAGTGGTAGCCAGGTTACTGGTCAAACTAATTTAAAACATTTCTTTTCGCATTATCAATTAAAAATATCAAAGCATCATGATGAATTTCAACAGAAAACCGATTGTGTATTCTGGATACCATAATGCAAGTGAAAGGGAATTGAGTTGCCACAGAAAAATAATGCAATAGAGTGACGTATTTCTTAAGCTTTATCCTTGTTGCTATCAAAGCTATCGATTAGAAGAGTGTGACACAGGGACAGACGGACGAGGCTTATATTATAATGTAGATTTGTGATGCATTCTCTATATTTTAATATTTTTAAAAAATTATTAATTATTTGAAACGCATAGTCATTCTCTTGTGACTACAACCAATAAGCCTGATACTAGCAGGGAAAATAATTTATATCAACTTTATAACTAAAATCTCATCGGTTATAATTTCTTCAAGTTCCACCTAGTCGTGATGACCCTCTCATCAAGATACCTTTTCAAAAATTTTCGATTATTTTTATTCATAATTTTCTTTTCTCCTCACTTAACTCATTAACGGACCACTTCAAACTTTGGCATTTTTCTGCCCCGATCCCTGCTTGAAAAATGACCACCGTGCACTAATAGACGTCATTGCAGCTTCGTATGGGTGCCAAGATGTCACAGCTTCCTTCTTGTCTAATGTAGGTTAAATTTGAGCTGATGTCTCCTTAAGAAAGACGCTCGTCTCGACTGTTTGCTGTCTGGCAAACATGCCACGGATTGGTGTCACGTCCAGAGGGATACTTTTTAAACACGCAGCAAAGTGTTTTGAATAACCATTTAGTAGTAAGCCATTTATTCGTAAACTATTTATACGTAAACCATTTATTCGTAAACCATTTATTTGCAAGCCATTTATTCGTAAGCCCTGTAGCACAGCTCTGAATTTAATCCGACATTATAAGTAGTTTGAGTTGTTGGATACGCATCCATGAAAAGATGTTAGTGTCAATTTTTACTCTTTGCATAGATGAAAGTACCTCAGCAGCTGTCTGTCAACCTGCCCCTGTCAACAAGCCCTGCTCCTGTCAACGCTGTCTACATAGAGCTCTGGCTACACGTTACCACACGCAGCGTGAACGCCCAGTGTGCGAGCAAGTCAGTTTTTCAGTCTTAAATAATTGACAACATTTTATTCTAACAATAAAGTTCAACTCAGTAAGAAAGAAAGAGAACGCAGGAATATTTGACATTGTGAAATAATTCGAAAATGTTCAACTTTTTATTGCGTTAGAGTATGTTTTAAACTCTCACATAAGAGAAAGTTTTTGCAATTAGAAATTATTTCAAAATACTAACTTTTTTGTGTCCTTTTTTTAATGCTATTCATCAGTGAGTCAATGTATAAATTTTTGAAGCTACTTGTAGTGCATGTCGACTGGAAAAACGAGTCAATTGACTGTGTTGTTTTATGTAGTTTGAGGAGTGCTGGTATTATATAATATATACAGGTTGGCCCTTAAGTACGGTACGGAGAAGCCTCACAGCAGACTTTCTGCTGTCTGCTGTTGTCCCAGTTTCTCTAAATTTCAATACCAGTTTTTATGCACTTCTTCGAAGGACTTCTTTCAATACCATCAATATTCCTGTGACTAGTGTATCCGTTCCATCAAAAATGATGGCAAATACTGTTGGAAAGATATAAAATAAAATTACTTTCTTCTTTGATCATCTCTTGTTTGATTTTCCTCTTCTTCAGTTTCAATGGCAATCCATTGCTGCACTCTCTGCCTCATATTTTCTCTCCTTTGACTTGATTCTGCCTCAGTTTCAGCAGCTATTCTTTCTTGCGCTGCTATTCTGAGATTCCTTCTACGAACATAACGCTGGTCATCATCCTCCTGTTCACGCCTCTGCACCTGCCTTAGTCTTGCTGCTGAGCGTATGGCCTCTAGTCGTTCTTGTGAACTACTTGCATACTGATCCCGCCTCTGTTGCCTTACAACAGCTTGTTGTTCTTGAGATAATATTTCTCTCGCTCTTTTTTCCCTTTCGATTCAGTCTTTTTTTCATTCGAGTGGATTTTCCATGCTTAAGCTTATTTCAAAGGTAACTTATTTTTTTGTGACAGTGATAAACACTTAGAATACAGTATTTTTGAGCCGCAATAGAAGTAGTTATAGCCATTCGTGTCATATCCTAGATACAGAAATTCAGCATTACTGAAAGCAACTGCGAGCTTGTGTATGTATATTGTAATCCCGCTGCCGACATGGTTGACGCGGCTAGAAATACGGCATGGGACTTGGGTAAAACAACCGAATAATTATCGAAGTAATTATCCGACCCAAGAATGGGCCAAAAGGTTCGTTCCTATAGCCTCATTCTATTCTATTCTATTCTAATATGCAATACCCCGCCGAACTCTGTCTCCTCGATACGGACTTGAGTATATGAGGCTCTACATAGATCTCACTAATTTTTTTGAAAGTGACTTATTATAGTGCACTTGTACAGCAAAAATGAGTGTAATAATTAACCAGTGAAGTGAAACTAAGACCGCCAGTGCTAATTTCTTCCTATCTATTCTTAAAAGAGTGACACGAAACATGTAAATAAATAAATATATTAACACACGATGGTTATTCTTAGTATTAGATTAAATTTATATGTTTATTTATATGTTTCGTGTCACGCTCTTAATAACAGATAGGAAGAAAGTAGCACTGGCGGTTTTGGTTTCAGTTCAGTGGTAAATTAATACTCATTTTCGCTGTAAAAGTGCACTATAATAAGTTACTTTCAAAAAAATTAGAGAGATCCAGAGCCTCATATACTCTAGTCCGTATCATTAATACCGAGTTCGGCGGGGTATTGCATATTACAATATACATACACAAGCTCGCAGTTGCTTTCAGTAATGCTGAATTTCTGTATCTAGGATATGACACGAATGGCTATAACTATTTCTATTGCAGCTCAAAAATACTGTATTCTAAGTGTTTATTTTTACTGTCGCAAGAAAAATAAGTTACCTCCGAAATAAGCTTAAGCATTTTATTTAATATCTTTCCAACAGTATTTGCCATCATTTTTGATGTCACGGGTACACTAGTATATAGTAATATTTTATAATAGTTTTGTACATCTGGCGCAGTGACTGAAGTTCGGTCACAGTCTGAGACATGAGGAGGTGGACAGATAAGGATCTAGGAATTTCTATTTATTGTATTATCATGAAATGAGCTACGAACAGAATTTGTTACAAGATATAAGCCTTGCACGATGACATGTGCAGTAAATGCATTCAGTTGACATCAGTGATGTCTCCCAAAGTAATTGTACGATATGAAAAAATGAGGCACTATGAGTAATTCTAGCATCTCAGGGATACAGGGCCGCGGTGACTTTCAAATTAGAAGGATAATCAGGCCTCGTGCTTGTGTGTTTGTGTTGTCAGCAAATATGTTCCATTGACTTACCAGGCGAGCAAAAACCCATTTAAAAATTCAGAGTTACATTATTTAGTTTTCCCTAGAAGTCGCTTCATTCTTCGCGATCAATAGCACCTACATTTGTTTTTATCCATTATGTTGGTCTTCTTGGGATGCGTGCCTGGGACCTTTCAATTGAATTTTGTTTAGGAAATGAACAGCTTGCAACATGAGGGTAGCAAGCCACAGCAGCGATACTTGAGGGTTTCAGTCTCAAGGCTGAGACTTTAGCCAAATTTCCAAGCAGAAAAGTTCTGAAGACCAAAGCCAGGAGGGGATGTGTGATTCTTAAATGCTTGACAGAACAGGATTATTTTCTTTATTGTTCCGGTTTCAAAAGTTTGAATTGACACAATCCTGCTAGTATAGTTCACTGGTGAGCGTTCATGAATTGTCTGGGGAGAGTCAACATATGTTAACTAATTCAATTTTGCACTTTGATGCAGAAACTTCGTACTGCTTGTCTCAATTTAGGTCTTCATTCTTACTTGTTTTGAAACTTGGTGCTGGATCAAATCAATGGTTCACGAGCTTCCTCCTAATTTGTCGGATGTTTTCTCTAGCATACACGACTGTGATTGGTCGAAGCAAATCTTGCTTTTCAGGACGGCTAGGCCTGTGATCTCGGTCAGGAAAAAACGTGTTCTATAAGAAATGTTTAACGCACAAAGCTGCTATGTTTACTTGTTAGAGAAGACAAAGAGTTTTAGAAGTAGTTTTAATTTTTCTATATCACCATTTCAAACTTTACAGAGAAGAGATTAATATTCCATTCTACTTAAGAAAAGATGTACTTACTCGTATCCGCCCGAAATATGGCACCATAGTATTTTCAAGGTAAAATCTTTCCTAATAAGAGATTGGAAAGTTCTCTTATAGCGTGCAACGATTGAAAAAATCTTTTAAAGAATGCAAAACAGAAACTAGTTAAATGAATATCTGTTAACTAGAAATGGAGAAAAAAAATGGAGACTCTCTATTTCCTATATGGAAGAGGTGTGGGGAAGGGATTGTTCAGGTCATGTTACTTACATGATGTTCAAATTTCGGAGTTTTAATGGGAACCTAGCTATCTATCTACATCTACATATAAAATCGACATACATAATCGACAATGTATCTCCATTTCTTTCTCTCTCTCTGTATCTGTGTGTGACCATCCCATTACTTCCTATCTATTACTGAAGAAAAAATATTGAACTGAAATCAGAACGTGTATGCATATATTATAAGCATTGTATTGTGGATACCAAAGGCACCGAATCACTATAAAACACTCAATTTTTTCTGTTTTAGCTTTTATTTCTTACACGAACATGTTATCGGTAGATAAGATATAGAATGGAAGTTCTGTATATATTGATGAAAAATATTCCCAGGTGAAACTGATAAATATATTTTATTTCATAGATCCTTAACTTTATCACTTTTAAACCAAGGAATATCCACAGGTACTATCTGGGCCATGTTATCGATAGATAAGATGCAGAAAGGAAGTCCTGAATGAAATTAATAAAAATTGCCTATTTTAAGCACAATAACTGGTTGTAAATCTTTTATGTATTCATCATTATATTAATTTTAAATTAGTTAAATCTAAATAGTGAAATTTCCACGGGAGCTGTCTAGTATATAATAGACAATGTATGTATCTCCATCCCTATTTCTCTGCATCTGTGTGTGTCCATCCCATTACTTCTTATCTATTACTGAAGAAAAACTATTGAACTGAAATTAGAACGGGTATGCATGCTTTCTAAGAATTGTATTGTGGATACCAAAGGCGCCGGATCACTATATAATACTCAATTTTTTTCTGATATTAGCATATATTGCTTGCACGGCCATGTTATCGGTGAATAAGATACAGAATGGAAATTTTCTATATTTTGATTAAAATTATTCACGGGTGAAACTGAAAAATGTATTTTAGTTCATAGACTTTTAATTTAACAACTTTTAAACCAAGGAATTTCAACGAGTACTATCTGGGCCATGTTATCGGTAGAAAAGATGAAGAAATTAAGATCTGAATGAAATTAATAAAGAGTATTCATTTGAAACACCATAATCCGTTGTAAATCTATAAAGCATTCATCTTGATAATAATTTCAAATTAGTCGAATCTAAATCGTGGAATTTCCACGAGAACTGTCCAGTTCCTAATATTGAGGGTACCTAGCTATTCCTAAAATTGAGGGGAACTTAGTTATTCCTAATACCGAAGGGAACCTAGCTATTCCTAATATTGAAAGGAACCTAGCTATTTCTAATATTAAAGGGGAACTTACCTATTTCTAATATTGAGGGGAGCCTAGCTATTCCTAATATCTTGAACATATTCATGATATGATCTGGAATATTTCAAGTCCTCACTTGGTGCCTGATTTAAGGGAAAAGTCGTTACAAATTACACAACCATTGCGACTCTTCTCTAGCGATACTCAGAGAGCTGGGCAGTTGAGCTACGTGACGTCATACCGACGTATTGAGATGCACACGGTGCATAACTAATGAGGATAACAGGAGGCTATCCTCTGTAGGATGCTGATCCGTCAAGAATAGTTGCGAGAGGATAAGTACTCTCTGTCAAGGATAGGTACTCTCTGTATCTGTGTGTTCGTCCTAAGTAATTCTTTAATAGGAATCGAAGCACAATGCGTTAACTAATAATTAATAAAAATAAGAATCGTTCTTCAGGCATATTTATCCAGCTATTCCGTTCAACTTAAGACCCAATCAAGGAACTGAAATTTTGATCTTCGTTAAGATGGATTTTATACTTTTTTTTAAAAAGAGTCATCACTGTAGAAATGTGAGCTAGAGAATTTGCCTATCCGATACACATAGCGTACTGCAGAACCGTTAATTGCGCTTCCATCTCCAAGTACATCTTCCTCAATAAACAATATATTTAAATTGAAGAAAACTCCCTATACGCAGTAGATGTAATCAAAATTCTGACAACATTTGAAAAAAGAGAAATATAAATTAACAGTTATGAATTTTTAAATTGAAAGATATATGATAACATGCATGATAATTCAATGGATTTTTTTATAGATATAGAGCAGCAGGCACCCCTCTTCACTTCGAGCATCTCAACCTGACCGCCATGACAGCCACGCCCTTGCAATACGAGGTCTGGGTGCAGAACCCAGCCAGCTACATTCTGTACGTTGTGTCCTTCTCGTATGGTAGTTCTGTACGTTGTGTCCATCTCGTATGATAGTTCTGTACGTTGTGTCTTCGTATGATAGTTCTGTACGTTGTGTCCTTCTCGTATGGTAGTTCTGTATGTTGTGTCCTTCTCGTATGGTAGTTCTGTATGTT
>VCRD01002325.1:42089-71013 GCA_006783055.1 Trinorchestia longiramus | reverse complement strand
GTTGTGTCCTTCTCGTATGGTAGTTCTGTATGTTGTGTCCTTCTCGTATGGTAGTTCTGTATGTTGTGTCCTTCTCGTATGATAGTCTCAAGGATGACGTAGTTCTGCATGTCCTAGATCAATGTCTTCAATGTGTATTAAATGGGATGCTGGTGTTCCTGAATTCCAGTTGAAATCATTCACTTTAGTCCTGTTTTCTGAATGTTTCGTGCCACAGTTAGGTGATATTATTGAAAAAACAAGTAAGCACGTAGAAAAAACCTTGGTTGTTATAGGGGTTAGCGATTTTCCTGTATGATGTTTGCTATATATTAAAATTCTATAGTTCAAGGTTTTTTTCATTTACTTCTGCACATTTCATATGCATAGATTTTGCTTGAGCAGCCGTAGAATAGCAGCATTAATACCTCGCGTAATGTACATTTAAGATGAAACTAGCGTGCTACAGAAACGTAAAAAGGGTAAGTATCTTTCAATATTCACGATGACATATTGGTTGCTAAATAGTTGAACTGCATTGGCCATGTGTTCGATTCACCTCAAAGGAACAGATAGCAGGAAAATTATAATGGGTCTGTAACAGAGGATAGAAAAGACGGGTCGTTGTATCTCCATTCAGTGTCGTACCCTGTGCCCTCTATACCGGGTGTCCCAAAAAATATACCCAATTTTTAACAGCTGTAATTCAGAAACTATTAAACTTACAAAAAATTGAAAAGTTACATATGGTTTTTTAATATTTATTTTCCATCTCTGTACAAAATTTCAGAACAATTGATCCAACCGTTTTCTTAAAGCAGTATTTATAATCACCGAGCCTGAAAACCTGTTTGCACACTTCTGTTAAACTTCGAATTTTATTATATTAAAACCATGTTTTTAATAACTTTCCACCGTTTCTCAAATGGAAAATGTCACTAAAATAAAAAAAACAATCGAAATCTTCCTCCTATTGTTAGTTTCCTTCGGTTTGTCCTCCGTTTCTCTCAATACACTGTTGCATTCGCCTTCTCATTCCCGCCATCACTCGTCTAACGAAAGCATCATCTCCTTGCAGCAAATTGGCCTCATTTTCAATTCTTTGCTTGAGTTCGTCGGTATCGCGCTGTGGAGAGCTATAAACCTTACTCTTTAGATGTCCCCAAAGGAAGAAATCACACGGCGTCAAATCAGGCGATCTGGGAGCCACTCGATACGATGATTCAAGGCGATAATGCGATTGCCGAATAGCTTATTCAGTTTTTCCCTAACAGCAACAGTTCTATGCGCAGGAGCACCGTCCTGAATCCACCAGGTTCGATTGATTCTGTTTTCATGTGTTTCTCGGCGTCTTGGGACAATCCTGTTATTTATTAAATCAAGGTATTCAACTCCATTTAAGTTATTGTTGTAAAAATAAGGACAGATGACATGTCCATTGCCACAAAGTCCCATCCACACAGACACTTTCTCTCTCGAAATTCCTACGTCAAAGTTGAAATTAGGAGGTTGGTTCAAAGTTATAGTCCAAAGTTATAATTCTGTTGAATGTAGATTTAGTAACATCTAATCCACTTTTTCTTGCAGAGATTTGCGGATTTTCTGTAAGTGCTCCTTGAACAATCCGAACATTTTCTTCTGATATTTCTAATGTTCTTTTCCTTCCAGATCGACCTTTGTTGAGATTTAGGCTTGTTCCTTCGGTTCTGTACCTAGTAACATTTCTCCAAATAGTCTTCTTTGTTGGAGACTGTCTTTCAGGAAAATGCTCATGAAATGATTGAATGACCTGTTGGAAACTTTTCGCTTAAAAATATTTTTCAATGATGAATGTTCTTTGTTTTTTTATGAGTTGCATAGTGGGGAGGCTCTTCGATCGGGAAAAATCTTGAATAGTTTAAGATCACGCTTTCGTATTCATACGTAATTCAACTTATGAGTTGAAGCCGTATCAATGATACCAAAGCATAAGAAAACAAAATGTGACTTTCCAATTTTTTATAAGTTTAATAGCTTCTGAATTACAGCCCTTGAAAATTGGGTATCGTTTTTTTGGAATACCCTGTATATACGAGTACAATCGGATTATAAAATATGTCAGGGCACAGCAGTCGCACACTTTTATCGGCACACCTTAATTGGCACACCTTAATTGGAACACTTTAATTAGCACACCTTAGTTGGCACACTTTAATTGACACACTTTAATTCACACATTCCTTAACGCGTTCAGATAATTACTCTTCTTTGCAGACTTTACCCTCACACTCTCACCCTCACACTCTTACCCGCACACTCGTATCATAGACACACTCTCTCCGACACATTCTTTTTGAAATTGGACGTCCCTATGCTGTGCTGCTACGCGCTCTAAAGCCTTGAATCACTAACTCAACACTGTACATTGTTTCTATGCATGGACACGTTGCTGTCGCAATCTATCTACATATATAATCAACTATGTATCTCCCTCTCCCTCTCTCTCTTTGTATCTGAGTGTCCGTCTCATTACTTCCTATCTATTACTGAAGAAAAATTATTGAACTGAAATGAGAACGGGTATACATGTACAGGGTCAGGCAAAATGATCTGACATATTTAACCTACAAATTTAACCTACAAATGTGTCAGATCATTTTGCCAGACCCTGTATTACAAGCATTGTATTGTGGACACCAATTCCGAATACTCCGAATACCCAGAGTACCCAAAATACCCTAAATACCCCGAATACCCAAAATACCCATAATACTCAAAATACTCATAATACTCAAATCACTCGCAATACATAAACCACTCAATACTCGAAATACTCGAAATACTAAAAATAGTCAAAATAGTTATAATAGAGTATTTTGAGTAGATAAGATACAGAATAGAAGTTCTATATATATTAATGGAAAAAATTCATTTAAAGGACGATAATTCGACGTAAATCTTTAATGCACTCATTTTTATAATAATTTCAAATCCGTAAAATCTAAACCGCGGAACTACCATGGGAACTCTCTAGTCGACTTTAATAAAAAAACTGAATTAAGAAAAAGTGTTTAAAGTCTATTTTGTGATTTGATTTGAGGGCAGGTGCTACGAGAAGCAGACTGTGCTGTGGTCGCTGGATGCTGTACACGTGAACGCTGACGGAGAGCGCGTCGAGCTGCCCAGCATGTTGACTGTCACCTGCCACCCTCCACTGGAGGCGGGGGAGTATAAGATTGTCCTCCAGCAGGTGAGGGGGTTAGTAGGGATTGCAGGTAGGGGATTGATAGGAATTGCAGGTGAGGGGATTGGTAGGGATTGCAGGTCAGGGGATTGGTAGGGATTGCNTCTGCGATTGCAGGTGCCTACAGAATCTTTCACACTTCATCCCCTCAATTTGTAAAATGTTTTCCAACTTGTATCGGTGCAAAACTCTTCAGTTTTTCTTCTCAAGTTGCGTTGCTTCTTCAAGCTTCACATAAATAACACTAAAAGTTATCAAATATAAAGAATATGTTTATAATTACAAGTCCGAGAAAATAATAATAAAAATATACGTCTATAATTCAGGTTTTTTATTTGGATATTTAGTGTATCTTATTTAGATGAGTAATGTGTTCATGATTTCCCAAGCGGTGTTGAACACTTTAAAATTATTAATAAATTTAATTATGCCAACAAATTCTGTATAAAAAGCTATTTGCTTTCATAATGTTTTTTACGCAACTGACACAAATGAATTGATTGATCTGCTCATGAATTTAGATACATCAAAGTTTAACCTTAATGAACATTTCAAATTTTGTTGCTAGAAAAATGGTGTCATTTCAATTTAAAAAATTCTTTTGATTTTACATAAACATTTTCCATTGGATAGACAAAAAATGACCAAACATCACTTCGTAGTTTTTCTGCGTAGTATACTGCAACTTTACAGTCAGCGTCTGCAGCGAAGCGACAGAAATTTCTGCAGTGTTGCAAGACTGTCTGTAGTGTTGCAGGACTGCCTGCAGTGTTGCAGGACTGTATGCAGTGTTGCAGGACTGTATGCAGTGTTGAAGGACTGTCTGCAGTGTTGCAGGACTGCCTGCAGTGTTGCAGGACTGTATGCAATGTTGCAGGACTGTCTGCAGTGTTGCAGGACTGTCTGCAGTGTTGCAGGACTGTATTCAGTGTTGCAGGACTGTCTGCAGTGTTGCACAACTATCTGAATGTTACAGGAACGGGTATACTGTACATGTATTATTAGCATTGTATTGTGGATACCAAAGGTACCGGATCACTATAAAATACGCCATTATTCCCATTATTCATCTTCTCCTACATGGTCATGTTATCGGTAGATAAGATGCAGGATGAAAATTCGGTATACATTCATAACAACTATTCAGGTTCCGGTAGTATCACGGGGATAACAGAAAATTAATTTACTTAACAGATTCTTAATTTTATCACTTTTAAATCGTGAAATTTCCACCGGCACTACTCGTATGTAGGTCATGTTATCGGTAGATGAGATACAGAATGGAAGTTCTGTACATATTCATGGAAAATATTCTTCTAAAACACAATAATTTGTCGTAAATCATTAATACATTTGTCTTGATAATAATTTAAAATTAGTTATATCTAACCAAACTTACAACGCAATTTTGGATTAAAAAATCCTTAATTTTATCACTTTAAATCAGTGGGATTTCTGCAGGAGCTGGCTAGTCTTCTACTCATATAATAAACAGTGTATCTCTACCGGTGTGTGTCCGTTCCATTAATTCCTATCTATTACTGAAGAAAATATTGAACTGAAATCGGAACTGGTGTAGATGTATAGTGAGCATTGTATTGTGGATACCAAAGGTACCGAATTATCATACTACAAAATCTGCCCTTATTCGCATTATTCACCTTCTTTTCTTACACGGCCGTGTTATCGGTAGATAAGATATATAATAGAAGTCCTGTATATATTTATGAACAATATTAATTGAAAACACAATAATTCGTCGTAAATCTTTAATACATTCGTATTTAAAATAATTTAAAATTAATCAAATCTAAGCCGTGGAGTTACCACGGGAACTATCTAGTAACTCGTATAATGTTTAGATAGTTAGTTGAAAGCATTGATAATAATATCTATGACATGATAATTATGATAAACAAAACCATAAAATTAGATATATCTATAATACGACTAATATTTATAATACATATCAATTTGACTTGTGCTATTTATCATATATAATATTCACAGCATTAAAATTTATGAGACTTCAAATTTTGTCAGGCAAATTTCGCCAGCTGGTTACCTGGCTTGAGATGTAAAAAAGTAAAAGACAATTTCTTTATCGAAATTTATCATAGAACATAAAGCAATTAATAATTTTGAGAGGAGGTCGCTACTAACCCTTACTGTGGATTATTTTTGTGTTCAGGAATCCTACCACTTACGAGCAGTTAATTGCCGTCATTATGCCCTTTATGCGTTCTTATTATAATTGCCGCTCTGGTCTATACCTTATTAATTGCTGTGATAGTGCCCATTATGCCTTATTAATTGCTGTCATAGTGCCTATTATGTCTTATTAATTGCTGTCATAGTGCCCATTATGCCTTATTATTGCTGTCATAGTGCCCATTATGTCATTAATTGTCGTCAGAGTGCCCTTTATGTGTTAATAATTGCCGTCCTAGTGCCCTTTATGTCTCATTAATTGCCTTCCTATTGCCTTTTATGCTTTATTAATTGCTATCATAATGTCCTTTATGCCTTCTTAAGTAATAAAACAAAGCCTTCTATGCTTTGTGAAACGTTTCTATCGAGCAAAAATTTCTTAACGGTCGCATGAGGCTCTTTAACATCCGTGACCGCTTCCCTCAGGCAACTTTGCGCGAAACTTCAGGCAGAAATCTAAGCTGCTTGCGGAGTGGGTTGGGGAAAAAAATAAGGTTGGGGAAGCAAGTTGAGGAAGAAGCTTGAGGAAAAGCTCATTAGTGTTGCATGGGATACGCACGAATTGTCCAAAAGTTTGGGAAAGTTACCACAATTTTGTTCGTCTGACGAAATTACCTTTTCCTAAGGAATTTTCCTTCTCCTAAGCGTTTTTCTTTATAGGTTTCAGCAAAATTAATTTTTTTGAAATTCCAAATCCAGGCGAAACCAAAATAGAGCTTTTCGGAAGAAACAGAGCAACGCAGGTTTGGCGTAAAAATGGCACAGCTCATAATGATCAGAATGCCATCCGTACAGTGAAGTTCAGAGATGGTTTTATTATGATATAGGGATGCTTTTCATCGAACGAACGGCACTGGTGAGTTAAAAATGATTAAAGATAGGATGAATGGTCATATGTACAGTGAAATTCATAAGAAAAATCTTCGGAAATTTGCAGTTTCGTTGGGACATGATCGTAATTTGGTGTTTCAAGTAGACAATGATCGCAAGCACACTGCTAAACTAACTAAAGAATGGCTTAAAAATAAAAATTGACGTCCTCAATTGGCCCAGTTAGTATCCCGATCTAAATCCAAGTGAGAATTTATAGAAAACTTTGAAGATTCTTGGCAGAATTTACGAAATATCAATCAAGTGGAGGTGTTCTGCAAAGAAGAATGGACAAAAATAATAGAAGATATTTGTAAGAAACTGGCGGTAGGATAAAATCATGACAGTAAGATGCAATCATGACAGTAGGATGCAATCATGACAGTAGGATGCAATCATGATAGTAGGATGCAATTATGACAGTAGGATGCAATCATGACAGTAGGATGCAATCATCTATACAGTGAGATCCAACATGAACATGACCTACGCATAAAACAATACGCATAATTTTGCCATAATTCAATGCTCTGACGAAAAAAAGAAATAAGCTTACATGATTTAAGTCTCTAAACCTTTCTGTTATTATATGTGGTCATATTCCACAGGTGGGCATTAACAAGCCACGCAAATACGAAGCCGTCCTTGTCGTCCTCCCTCGCCCCAAGGACGACCCTCTCACTGGGGAGCCTGAAGCTGCTGACGGAGGTAACAGCTCCTCAGGTCACTGTGTGATGAGTCTTCTACCAGCTTGCGTCTGTCAGTTCCTGTTTGATTATTCATCTATCACATTGTACCCTGCATGATTATTCATCTACCAGCTTGTGTTAGTTTGGTCCCTGTGTGATTATTCATCTACCACATTGTACCCTGCATGATTATTCATCTACCAGTTTGTGTCAGTCAAGTTCATGTTTGATTATTCATCTACCACATTGTACCCTGTACGATTATTCACCTACCACGTTGTGCCAGTGAAGTCCCTGTATGATTATTTATCTACCACATTGTACCCTGTATGATTATTCATCTACCAGCTTGTGTTAGTCTGGTCCCTGTATGATTATTCATCTACCAGCTTGTGTTAGTCAGGTCCCTGTATGATTATTTAATAACCCCCTCCCCCTCATTCTTCTAGGAGCAACTCATACCTCGAAGAAGAGGTGTGCGAACTGCGGAACCCTGCCGCCGGTGTCCGCCAAGCAGAGTAGCGCTCAGTCCCCAGACGATGTGTTTTTCGGAACGTGGTCCGTTGCTTCAGCGGCAGTCTTGTCAAACAGCTTCCACCACACACGAACGTACGCTTACTGTACACAAATGTTGGTTAAAAACATGGTCTTCGTGCACGATTACATACTCCTGCATAAAGAAAAATACGTTAATTATATAAATAAAACGTAAAATATAAGTCTGGCATGAGAAATTTTGAAAAAAATAGAAGTACTCCTACATTACATGGGATTTGAAGAAAGTATGTTGCTTATCAGGGGTGACGTTGGATGGTGAGAAACTAAATTTCTTAAATATTTGATGTAAAGTATTAAAACTATTTACATGGGTTTCAATTTGTTTTCAGGAACCTGGAAGAGAAATTTCACGATATCAACCACTGGGAAGACGAATTGTGACGCTATCCTTTCTTGGATATCCTTACAACAATCAAGAATTTACTTGAAAATGGGACTCTACATCTCCAAGAATATTCTAAAAGCCCCCGAAAAAATCTTAAACGACTGATCAATCGTTGCCATGCTCTATGTTAAGAAGACGACAATCTAAGCTGCGATAGACATCTGTGGGATACGTAATTACGTGGGAATAACATTAAGTCTAAAAGAACACATGAGACAACTTGTTTTGTTTTTTAATTATCTCCCGAAACACAAGCACGCAAATGAGGGTACACTGAATTGTAATTATAGCGACGATATGAGTGTCAATTAGTTCCTGTAATTGACAACTAGACAGTTCCTATGGAAATTCCACGATTTAGATTTGGAATTATTATACAGATGAATGTATTAGAGATTTACGACGAATCATTGTATTTTAAATTAATACTTCTCATTAATATATACAGTAGTTCCATTCTATATCTTATCTACCGATAACATGACCCAGGTAGTACCCGTTAAAATTCTATGGTTTAAAAGTGATAAAATTAAGGATCTATGAAATAAAATACATTTTTTAGTTTTACACATGGTACTTTCAGAACCTGAATATCTTACATAAATATATACAGAACTTCCATTCTGTATGTTATCTACTGATAACATGAGCGTGTAAGAGAAGAAAGCTTATAACAGAAAAAATGTAGTGTTTTATACTGATCTGGGGCCTTTGGTATCCACAATACAATGCTTATAATACATGCATACCCATTCTGATTTCAGTTCAATAATATTTCTTCTGTAATAGATAGGAAGTAATTGGATGGACACACATAGATACAGAGAGAGAGATGGAGATAGTCTATTACACACATATATATGTATATGATTTATGTACAATAGATGAGAAAATTGATTCTGAATCGAATTTAACTGTAAAGTTTGATTACAATACAAGCGAGTAGTCATTGACTTTTAGGGAATTACGTATTGAAACTAAAACGAGAAGTCATTGACTTTTAGGGAATTAAGTACTGAGAACGAAAATTTGGTTACGTGATCAGCAGGATGATTGTCAGATGAAAAAATGCAACACGAAGAATAATTTAGAACTTTGTTTTGTAAATTTTGGGAAAATATTAGCATATATTAATAAATATATTTGTATATATATATATATGTATATATATATATATATTAGAATATTAGTATAATCAGCAGGTCCTTAAAGCTGATTACAGAGATAGCTTCTACATAATTTTAAATACTTTAGTTTGGAACGGAAATTGTGTACTGCATTCTATCTTTCTAAAGAATAATTTTGGACGGGATTCATTAGCGATTGTAAGCAAATTACTCTGTATCCGAAAATGTTGTACTTTTTTCAACGTTAATCTCAGTTCAAAATGCAGTTTTTCCTTCATCTGGTTCAGTGTCAACTTCAAGTGACGTTCAAACTACGGGGCTTTAGAACGAGGAAAATAAATAGAAAATTTTTTGAAGGGTTCGAAAAAAATTCAAGAGTAAATGCCTTTGAGCTTCCTTATATCAGCACACAATAGCGATTTTTTTCAACCAAAAAATATTCCCAGAAGCATGAATATTTGCGTGTGTAGAAATATATAAATAAAGAATATATACAAATGTTTTTACATAACATATACGTATTTTGCATCATATATTATGTACATTGAAAATATTGTACATGCATGCACACATAATGATTCATTTAGATCGTATTCGTTAAAAAAAAGAAATCTGATGCAGTTCAATTAACCAGAAGACACAAGCCCATGCCTACACAGCAAATAATCTTCCATACAGTTCATCGATTATTCCCTACATTCAAGTGAAGAATGGATGAAGAAAAACCAACCACCACAAGAATTCTCTTCACTATTAGGTGATGAATTAACCTAAATACAACTAATAGTGAATCAATACCTTTTTTGTATGAAACTTCAGGTATTTGATTTAAAGTCTTTTTCACGAGGGCATTTGCGTTGTTTAGTAGTGCAATGTCTGGTAAAATGGTTCATCAATCTCTGATTGGTCGACATTCTGACCAATCAGCTGCCTTATTGAGGGGCTACCCTCATGATGACCTAGTTTATTGCTGTTAACATCTTCCTGTAAATTGGGGCGATAGTCATGTTGCTGACAGTATGCGTAGGTCATGTTACTGGCAGCCTGCGTAGGTCATGTTGCTGCTGGCCTGTGTAAGTCATGTTGCTGTGAGCCTGCGTAGGTCATGTTGCTGTCAGCCTGTGTAAGTCATGTTGCTGTGAGCCTGCGTAGGTCATGTTGCTGTCAGCCTGTGTAAGTCATGTTGCTGTGAGCCTGCGTAGGTCATGTTGCCGTCAGCCCGAATAGGACACACCGAGGGGGGTAAAATAATACACGTTAATTAAATCGCCAGATTGCACATTTAGTATACACCACGTACAATGACGAAAATTAGACTATATATAAACAATAGTATAAAAAAGTTAATAATATATCTAAAACCCACAAATATTTAATATAAATATTATATAGGAACATGTATAATAAATATGTGAACAAAAGTTTACAATACCCGACTTTTTTCTCGATATTATACATGAAAATTATTGTAGGATTATTCCAAAATGTTCTAATACATTCTACTATTTGGCAACTAAACTTTCGTCAGCATTCATCTCCAATAACGTGTCATTGGTACAGCAGCTCTCGTTCTGAAAGGTCGTAAGCATGGGTAAGACTAAAGATATCAGTTAATATCTTCGTGAACATATTGTGAAGCTCCATAATAAAGGTTTGGGATATCGGAAGATAACTGCACAACTGGGTGTTCCTATAGCTTCGGTTGGAACCATAATACGTATGTGGAAATGCCAGAATACGACTCTCAGCAAGCCTCAAACTGGCCGTCCACGGAAGATTAACGACCGTACTGCTTGAAAATTGATCCGAACAGTAGTACAGAGGCCTCAAACTACTCGTGAAGAATTGAAGGATGGTTTCAAGGCATCTGGGATCGAAGCCAGCAAACACACAATCAGCAGGGCACTACGCCGTGAAGGTTTTCGCTCCCGCACCCCTCATAGGACACCTCTTCTCCAGAAACGTCACGTCAAGGCCAGGCTGAAGTATGCCAACGACCATTTGAACAAGCCAGCAGCGTTTTGGAACTCAGAACTGTGGTCAGATGAAACCAAATTAAACTATTTGGGAAAAACAGTACAAACCATGTTTGGAGGCAACAAAACGATGAGTATGAACCAAAGTGCACCATATCCACTGTTAAGTTTAGAAGAGATTCAATCATGGTGTGGGGATGTTTCAGCTCATCAGGGGTAGGTAAACTTTACATCATTGAAAGAACCATGATTGGCAGGAAATATCGTGAAATACTGGAAGCGCAACTCCTACCTTCAGCTCTTTTGTTAAAATTGAAACGTGGATGGAAATTCAAACAAGACAACGATCCAAAGGATACTGCAAACGAAACCAAGGAATGGTTGAGGATAAAGAAGATAAACATTTTAGAATGGCCATGTCAATCCCTGGACACTAATCCGAACGAAAACTTGTGGAGGGAATTGAAATTGAAGATTCAGAAGAGAGGTCCCAATAACATCACTGAACTCAAAGAAATTTGCATTGAAGAATGGAATAAGATTAGGCCCGAAACTTATGAAAGGCTGGTAGTAAACTACTATAAACGTCTCGAAGCCATAATTAATAATAAGGGCTATGCAACGAAATATTAATAACTGTATATCTTGAAATGTGTTGTGAACTTTTGTTCACTTATTTATTCTACATGTTCCTATATATTTTTTTCTATTAAATATTTGTGGGTTTTAAATATATTATTAACTTTTTATGCTATTGTTTATATACAGTCCAATTTTTGTAATTGTACGTGGTCTATCAATGTGCAATGTGGCGATTTAATCAACGTTTTGTATTATTTTGCTCCCCACTGTAGGCACATGGGCACGTGGAACATGGGCACATAGAACATGGGCACGTGGAACATGGGTACGTGAAGCATGGGTACGTGAAACATGGGTACGTGAAACATGGATACGTGAAACATGGGTACGTGGATCATGGGTACGTGGAACATAGGGACGTAGAACATGGGCACGTGGAATATGGGCACGTGGAACATGGATACATAACGCGCAATGTACCACAGTCGTTGGAAAATTAAACATGACAAAATGTTTGATTGCCGACCGCCCTTTTCTCGTTTCATGTTCCCAAATAATATTCAAGGGTTTCTGCGTAAAAATATCTATAATTGGCATGTGTGTGATATATATATATATATATATATATATATATATATATATATATATATATATATACATATAAGATTTTTGTGTTATAATCATAAGCAATATTTCAATCAGTTCGTTTTCTACAGGGTGTTTTAGAATTAAGGCAACCAGTTTTGCATATTAAATAAATCATTTAAAATCAATGTTTGGTTACTTAAATCTGTTATTATTTTGAAGATAGTAAGATAATCTTTCTATTTCAAGTGCTTCAATTTGAATTCATTCTTTACACAATGGCTGTGGATCGAAATATCGTTATCAAGCTCGACGAAGAAGGCTTCAGTAATGTATCAATTGCAAAAAAGTTAAAAATGAACCGTTCAACTGTTTGGAAAATTATTAAAAAGTTTAAAGAGACTGGTACAACCTCTGATACACCAGGACGAGGCTGGAAACAAAGTGTCCGGACCAAAAAACTTATCTAAAACACGCGGGAGAAGTTGTGTCGAAACCCACGTTGACCCCATCTAAAACTGGCTGCAGAAGCCGGTGTTAGCAAAACTTCAATGTATCGAGTGTTGATGGAGGATCTAGGAAAGAAACTACAAAATGATGAAACGTCATGTGCTTATTGAACATCATGAGAGAATGAGGGCTGAAAGAAGTTATAGTGATTTCGTTATTAACACTCTTCAGTCCCAACCCTCAGTCATCTCTTATCTCTGAGCAAACATTGAATATCTTTATCTTACTCGGAATGAGCGCCTGAGGGAGTAAGGGACCGTCGAGGAACTAAATAGGAGAAAAGGCAATTAAAGGCAGAAAGAAATTAATACTTTTTACTAAGGTAATTGAATATTATATCAGTTATTGCTTCTTCTTTCTTTTTTTCACACGTCTTGACATCGAGTACTGGCGTAATGACATCTTGCCGGTTGTACGCTGGGACGTATAGAGTTGGAGCGCATGGCGAGTTGGAGCATGTGCACTTCTTGTTAGTACGCGGAGTTCTTGATTGAGCCCATCTTATCCGCAGACAGGATGGCTGGTTTCTATTTCCGTTGCTCTGCTGTTGGCTGTGTGTTGAGTTGTTCAGGTGATGCGAGTGTTTGGTGGATATGTTGACTTTGGAAGTGCTTGGTAGAGAGTCCGTGACACAGAGCATTGCAGCCTCGTTTGCTGCCTGAGCGTGACCGCTCAATGGTTAATGTCGTGCTTCTGGTTGTAATGGGGCCTAGCCTCGTCGCTTGATTCACTTCTTCTATCCTGTTTGCTCATTGGTCGATGAAAGCTAGCTTCGTCGCGGTATTCGTTTGTAGTGGAGCCATACGATTGGCTACAAAGTCGTCACATTCTTAATGAGATAGTTCAAGGCACGCTTCCAAACTTGGTGTTCACAGATGAGAAAAAATTGACATTCAGCAAGTTATGAACCATCAGAACGATTGAATTTGGAGTTCCTCAAGTTTAGTCGAGAGTAGGATTATTACGAGACTTCAAAATGCACAGTCTGTCATGGTTTGGGCAGCTGTGACAGCCACAGGAAGATCTACGCTGTGTGCTTTGTAGAGTCAAACTGATCTCAGAACGGTACATATCTCTGATTTTGAAATCAAAGTTGCTACCAAGGGCTACAGAACATTTTCAGGGTTCACCATGGAGTCTCCAACAGAATTTAGCACCATCACATGGCTCCAACGTAATTCAAACCTGGATTCAGAGGCACATTCCATCTTACATACGCAAAGATGTCTGGCGAGCGAGGAGCCCTGACCTCAATCCCTTGGATTTTTCTATCAGGTTCATTTTGGAGAAAAGGGTCTTAGCTGCCCTTAACACTTCTCTCGAGTTCCTCAAAGCAAAACTGCAAAGGGAATGGGAAGCAACTGCACAAGAACAGATTCGTGCCGGTTGTAATGTATTTGTAAATAGACTTAGAGCTGTAGTTCGTAATAAGGGGGTTACATCGAATAAATGCACCACTGCATCGTTTGCTTATTATTTACCTCCGAGTTTCAACCCTTAAAATTAAAATCGAACATTTGAATTTTCATAAACTTTCCAAAAAGTTCGTTGCCTTAATTCTGAAATACCCTGCATTTATCTATCTATTGCATGACGTAGATAATACGTGTGAAAATTCTGCCGATTAGAAGTAATAAAATTAAGGATCTATGAAAAATATTCATTTTCAATTTTACCCGTGGTACTATCAGAACCTGAATATTTTTCATAAATTATTGTACGTTCAATCGTAGTACTAGAAACTAAACTAAGCGTTCATGAATTTTCAAAGTGAAAACTCAGTAACACTGAGCAGTACAGTCCCTGTCAGCTGTCTCCCGTCCCAACACTGAACGTTACAGTCTTTGTCAGCTGTCTCCCGTCTCAACACTGAATGGTACAGTCTCTGTCAGGTGTCTTTTGTCCCAACACTGAAGAGTACAGTCTCTGTCAGGTGTCTTTTGTCCCAACACTGAAGAGTACAGTTTCTGTCAGGTTCTTTTGTCCCAACACTGAAGAGTACAGTCTCTGTCAGGTGTCTTTTGTCCCAACACTGAAGAGTACAGTCTCTGTCAGTTTTCTCCAGTCCCAACCAACACAAAAGATCAACGAATTCCGTCTCTGGCTTAACTTCAAGATGACACTTTTGATTTGCTCCATTCAGCACTCAAATTTTCAGTCACCGAAGTTCTGAGGAACAAAAGGAATCCAGAGACTTTCAGTTTAATGACTAGAAATACAGCGCGTCCGCTACCTAAAAATTTGAAGCTGACTGATCCATTTTTTGGATTGCCTCAAGTTTCTTTGTTAGGGACAACTTGCCATTTATTCCTAATATAATTATTTGCGAAATATTATTTGGGTTGAACAATGCTCACACCCAGAAAGCTTAGGGAACATCACCATGATTGTGATGAAAAAACGGAAAAAATAACGAGTACAAAAAGTCGAGAAAATTAAGGGGTCGAGCTTCATGACGAAGTCGTAAATTTGAGCATCTCAAACTTCACGACAAATTTGCAAGTTTGAACACCTCAAATTCCACAATGATGTCGTAAGTTTGAGCACCTCGAACTGCACAACGAAGTCGTAAAGTGAACTGTTCATCTGTAGCTATCTCCTTGACTGTTAAAGGTAGGTATTTTAATTCATACCTTACTTGCTTAGGATTGCTTTATTCTATCAAGTTTTCTATTCACGAGTAATAATTTTATTTCGCTGCTTTCTCTGATATAAGGTCAACAAAATCCTAAGACTGGTTCCGTCTTTTCAGGGTCTGTCTCTACAGGGTCTGTCTCTACAGGGTCTGTCTCTACAAGGTGCGTCTCTACAAGGCCCGTCTCTACAGGGTCTACCTCTACAGTGAGTCATTGCAGGGTGAAGTAAGTTGATATAACATCTGTAGCTTTAAGTTTCCAAAACAGCGATGCTTGCCCAACCAATTCTCATTGACCACAGGGCACAAAATGACAAAATATGCGCATTTCCATTATAAAACAACTCATTTTTTATTCGATTTCGCTTTCATAAAACCATTAATGTGTCGGACCACTTCGCCGCACCCTCTACTTCCGTAACCTCTGGAATAATATTTTCTCCCCACGAGTCTTTTAAAATTTCCTCCAGGCTGACAAAACTTGGCATGACTCCGCATTTTGCCTGCAGCTCATTACGGATATTTAGCTTTTTCTGGGCCGGAATTAAAGACATTTGCCGGGACGCTGCAGGCTGCCACAGTGGCGGCTGAAATAAAGGTTCGGACGCCAATTAAAAGAACGAGCAGCCGCTCAAACAGCTCCGAAATCCACGAACGGCTTTAAAGATGCGTCTAAATGGGAACCAAAAATTGCCTCTTCGCGGTAGTACAGTTCAAAAATAGTGGGAATCTAATTTTTGTTGTTTTTCGGAATGCGGCACGAAAAATTTCTGATAGCTTTGAAGAATGCTTTTTCACTATTAACAGATAGTGGCATGTTTCATGAATAACTCGAGAGGTTATAGTTAATTAATGCCTATTCATTAGCGTTAGAATTTCTTTTCTTTTAGTTCCTCACATGAAAGAGGGGTTGAGCTGTGCAATGGAAACAGAGAGTAAAAGCGGAGCACCAATTGGGCCTCAGGCCTCGGTATAATTTTAGTCCATATTCATGTCTCATCAGCATCTTTGTTTTTGCATGGCAGTGCTCCTGCTCGACCTGCTTGACTGTGACGACGAAAGTACTGAGACTTCAAGCCCTTGAAAAAAAGTAACGCTAAAAACACCATTTATACACCAAAAAATGGGGTTAAAATCGTCGAATGAATTTGAGATTGTCATCAAAAGTTCAGAAATATTGGTCATTTTTTGGGTTGAGAATGAAGATAAAAACGAGTACGAATACCGTCTGAAGGAGATGTTCCATATCCTGTTAGAAGATTTACATAAGCTATTATGTTTATGATATTAATAATGTTTTGCTTAACCATAGCCTCTAAAGTTCTTTAACAAACCTCGCTAGACATTCCCTTGTGTTCTAATGATGGTGACAATGTAAGACGATTTTATAAACTAGACATATGTTAATCAGAACTTCATCATCATGCAATTCCTGGATTAGGAACCTTCATGTTTGATGTCCATATGAGAGACTAGTCAGTTCCCGTGGAAATTCCACGATTAAGATTTCACTAATTTGAAATTATTATAAAGATAAATGCATTGAAAATTTACGACGAATTATTGTGTTATAAATGAATAATTTTCATCAATATATGTATACAGGACTTCCATTGTGCATCTTATCTAACGATAACGTGACCCAGATAGCACCCGCTTATATTTCTTGATTCAAAAGTAAGAAAATTAAGGATCTAGGAAATAAATACATTTTTCAGTTTAACCCGTGGTACCATCAAAATCAAAATATTTTTCTTGAATTTATACTGAACTTTCATTTTGTTTCTTACCTAACGATAACATGTCCGTGTATGAGAATAAAGTTAATAGCGGAACAAATGGCGTGTTTTATAATGATCCGGTGCCTTTGGTATCCACAATACAATGCTTGTAATACATGCATACCCGTTCTGATTTCAGTTCAATAGTATTTTTGCAGTAATAGATAGGAAGTAATGGGACAGACACACACAGATACAGAGAGATGCAGATACATAGTCGAATATATATGTAGATTGCTCTAGTTAACAATTCACATTCTATGTACGAGAGCTAGTGAAAAAACTGTCAAAACATAAACAACGTACATTTAAATAATGTTTTATAGCACTAACGACATATGCTGGTACCTTACCACTTGTACCAGTACACAGCCACTCATGTATCATAACAGGATTACATGTTTCATGCACACGTTCTAACATGATCATAAATGAGTACCTTTTTTAGACAGGTGCACAGGCTCACCTGACAGGTACACAGGCTCACCTGACAGGTGCACAGGCTCACCTGACAGGTGCACAGGCTCACCTGACATGCGCACAGTCACACCCATGACATAACATGTTAGTAAAAATATCGAGTTTTTCTTTGGTATTCAGAAATAGTGTAGCAGAAATTTTTAGAGGAAAATTATGTTTTCCATATAAATCTTTTGAAAACATTGCTGATTAACGTAGATAAATCCCCAAAAGTTTTTTTTAAAACCATAAGTTGAATGATTCTGGTCTATGGTTTTTATTCTGCTCTAGAAACTATGGCTACTAGGAGCCTATGCCAACAAAAACCATGGCTACTAGGGCCTGTCTTAACTGGAACCATGGCTACCATGGCCGGCACCAACAAGAACCATGGCTATTAAGGGCATGAACCAACAGAAACTATGTCTACTAGGGCTTCCAGCAACCTGAACCATGGTTACTATGGCTAAGTACCACTGATGGCTACCATGGCAACCGCTCATTGATGGCTACCATGGCTATCACTCACTGAATGCTCGAGGTTGTTTGGTGTGTGCAAACATGGCTGATATTCCAGCCAGCCACCCAGCCCTGATGCTACACAGCTACTCCCGGTCTCGGTGTGGTATCAACTCTCAAGTGAAGACGGAAAATATTGGTATTGATGCCATACTATATTTGCTTCTTATTCCAATATCGTTGTGGGCTTTGATTGACTTCAGAAGCGATTGACGCTATTTTTTGGGGCTATAAGCTATAATGTTCGAAGTTCCGCTAAAAAAAAGTTTTTTTTTGTAAAAATAATAATTTAAATTTTTCTGCAGAGTAATGCTTCTTTTGTGTCGTCCCTACCCACAAATCAATACGTATCAAATGCAAATTCATCGGTACAGTAATTATTAGCAATTTCTTGTGAATAAACTGCGATAGAGAGACTATTAAAATAAAATATTTCTAAATTTTCAAAAAGTTGTGCATCCAAATGATTTGCGCCCGAGTAATGTTTTTCATAATTTCCTTAAAATATATAACACGTTTGCATAAATAGCATTAATATGTTGAACCCAGCCAAATAAATGATATAGATATTCATTACCAGCCCAAACCTATTTTTAGTTAAAAATTTTTTTCGGAGTTCATCTACTTATATAATCTACATATACAATAATAATAATAATAATAATAAACAATGTATCTCCACCTCTCTCTCTTTCTCTGTATCTGTGTGTGTGTCCGTCCCATTACTTCCTATACTTCACTGAAGAAAAATTATTGAACTGAAATGAGAACGGGTATGCATGTATTACAAGCATTGTATTGTGGATACTAAAGGTGTCGGATCACTATAAAATACTCCATTTATCCCGGTATTGGCTTTCTTCTCTTACACTACCATGTTATCGGTAGATACGATGCAGAATGTAAGTTCTGCATGTATTCATAAAATATATTCAGATTTTGATAGTACCACGGGTCCAACTAAAAAATGTATTGTATTTCAGAGATCCTTAATTTTATCACTTTCAAACTAAGGAATTTCAACAGGTACTATCTAGGTCATGTTATCGGTAGATAAGATACAGAATGGAAGTTCTGCATATATTCATAAAAGATATTCATTTACAGCACAATAATTGAGCGTAAATATTTATTACATTCGTTTTTATCACAAATTCAGATTAGGCAAATTTGAAGCACGGAATTTACACAAGAACAATATAGTGTATTATAAGGACCCTACTTAGGATACCAAAGGCTCCAGATTACTATAATATACACAGTTTTTCCCGTTATTAGCCTTCTTCTCCTACACGGCCACGTTATCGGTAGATAAGATACAGAATGAAAGTTCAGTATATATATTTGTAAAAAATATTTAGGTTCTGGTAGTACCACGGGTAAATAGGAAAATGTATTTTATTTCATAGATCCTTAATTTTATCCCTTTTAAACCGTGGAATTTGCACTCGTATTATCTAAGCCATGTTATCGACAGATAAGATACAGAATGGAAGTTCTGTATACATTCATGAAAAATATTCATTTAAAATGCAATATTTTGTCTTAAATCTTTAATACATTCTTCTTTATAATGATTTCAAATTAGTTAAGTATAAACCGTGGAATTTCTATGATACATCTAATTTTACATAAATGCCCGTCTTACTGGGGGGTCAGTAGATGTTTACTTCGTGGTTCCCGAGAAAACGCGACCAAAATTTATTTATCCAAAAATATAGATGGTCTCTTCGAAAGTATGTCCACGGAATCAAGAAAATCGATCTACCAAAAGGAGACATTTTGACACCTTGTGATCGGTATCGTTGGTATCGGTGTATACATTTTTTGTCGACGCCCTGTGTTATCAAATTTTTAGTAATAATTTCCAGTGTGGATGTTTCAACCAACAATTTTAAAGACTCTAAACACATACTTCTGACGAAATATTTGCTAAAATTGTTTGCGTGATTTCAAAGGTTTAATTTTTTTGTCTGTACGCTACAACCTGATAAAGAAAGTTACCCTATTTGTATAATAGTGATTTATCTCACAACAATCTCAGAAAATGATTATTGTACCTACGATTTGCAAATTTGTTATTCATATATACTCTCTTAGGTAGGAAACAGTTCGTGCGAAGCTGGAAAAGCAGTGTGGCATGAATGTTGTGGGAAAACTTCAGGAAATTAACCTTCTTATTTTGGCTTCTTTCACCATTTTCCAAAGTACCATAGGAGTTGAGTTTTTAAATTTTTTTCCTCTGCACCATCTGTTTTCAGCCAATGTTAAAAGCTATATTCACCAACTGTTCCCGACCAGAGGTATGATTTTATTACATGAGACCTAGTAAAAAAGAAGCTATAGCTGGGTATCTTACCCTTAATTAAAATACTTCGTCACAAAGTACACGAGTAAGAATTGAGTCCAGATGTGTCGTTTAATTTTCTCATGCAGTCTCAAAAACAAATTTAAGTTAAATTCAAATACCTCATACTGCTATGACTGTGTAAAAAGGGATTCACATAACTCATACTGCTATACACGTGACTTAAAATAGATTTAAATTCTACTTAGTAAATGCTGATCACACGTGCTTTATAACCTCCATTTCTCAGACTCTAAGCCTTGGTCCACTTGAAGGAAATAAATGGATTTCACTCTAGTAACTTCACCTGTTATATGGAAACTGAAATTAAGTTTGCTGGTGGCAATAAAGAGTGGCGGTTTGACAGCCTGAATAATTTTTCCTAGTCAGGTCTGAATACAATTGAAGAAATCGGAACTCTCGCAATGCCCTAAAATAGACATAATAAATACAAATAAAGTGTGAGGGATACTGAAAGTGACCAGTAAGTTGGGTTATAATTATTTTCTGAAATGTTATAAATTTTGGAATGGTTATTTTCAGTAATCATGATTTTTTTGATTAATCTATTATGAAACTGTCCAGTTAGGGTCGTACCTTCTTCAGTCATCTTTATTTGACATCGCCATTTATTTATAGTCATTTTGTTGAATAGTTATTTTTTATAATTGTTATTTTGTAGAATAGTTATCTTTTATCATTTTTATTTTGTAAAATAGTAATTTTCGAAAAAACACATTTTAAAGCTGATCCATAAGCAGGTTTTCAATCAGAAATGATAACGCCATTTAAAAATACTCTTAATTTTATATGATACTTAAATGATAATTCCGTACTTCAAGCATCAATTCATCCCCTTCCATTCATGTCCTTGCATTCATAATTACGATCGAAAAAAATTTATTACTGTGTAGAATACATATAATACAAGATAGTTCCCGTGGAAATTCCACGGTTTAGATTTGATTCATTTTGAATTATTATAAAGACGAATGTATTGAACATTTACTACGAATTATTGTTTTAAATGAATATTTTTTATGAATGTTTACAGAACGTTCATTCTGCATCTTATCTACCGATAATATGGCCGGGCAAGAGAGGAAGGCTAATGACGGGCACAAATGATGAACTTGATAGTAAACTGGCGCCTATGGTATCCACAACACAATGCTTATGTTACGTGTAAACCCTCTCTGATTTCAGTTCAATCATTTTTTTTCAGTAATAGATGGGAAGTAGCGGGACGGACACACACAGATAGAGAGAGAGAGACAGAGATGGAAATGCGCTATGTATTATAAAAGTAGATTCTTTATGGAAAAGAACTATAATATATGCAGTCACTGTTTTCATGTCACTATCGATCACACTCTCTTGTTATTTTTACTCTGTTGTCTGCAGTGTATTTTTGACGCCTTCAAAATTACTTCTTTGAAGCGAGTTTGATGACAAACTTCTTCCAGGTCTTCGTACAAGCTTTGCCACCGTTTGCGTAAAAGTCCAAGTAATGCAAATTCATGGAAAGAAAAGTAGACCACATCTAGCAGCAGTTACAATTTTAATAGAAACACTAGCTTGTAGAGTTCTATATTTATCTACCAACAGATGAACTTCAAATTCTTGCATGGTGTTGTCATTTGTCTCCTTATAAAACGTAATGGTTTCTACACAATGTACTAAGAAACATCGGATTTACTCTGCAGTGGTTGGACTTGGGCATAAAGTTTGAGGTTTTTGCTGAAAGTCCTGGTACGGTGACAGAAGCTCTTGACGGCGCCAAGGACAGAGGATTGGATCGATGGGTGGATGTAATGGATAGATATATGAATAGATGGATAAGTGAATGGATGGATGAATGAATGATGGTGGACCTATGCTGAAACAAAATGTTATTCAGAGGTGAGACAAGGAGAAATATGGAGTAGATTGTGGTGGATCTTGTAGTTGACGAGCAATGAGTTACAGAAGAAGGAAAGGCTCAAGCGAGCTAAGTTTGCGAAGAAAGAAAAAATGAAAAAATAAAAGAAAGGATAAAATATAATTACCAATAATGTATAGAGTACATATAATTTGTTCTTTCGAGCTGGAAGTTTGAGGATATAGTCAGTCACAAGCAGAGGAAATTAGAGTGGTTAGTGAAAACTCTTACCAGGGACCTATGTAGCACAAATATAAGCCGTTAACCAGTCGACTACCGCTGCAGAACATCATGAGGTAGGCAAACAACAAACTAACCTCATTTCAATCATCAAATTAAACTCAGGTCCTGGTTTTTGAAAACTGGCAGCTAAGGTGAGATATAATTCTATTATTTCTCTCATTTTCTATCATGAGGTTGATCAAAATAAAACTCTTATCATCACACGTATCAAGTATACAAGTTGATGCAAGTGAGGCTCGTATCACCACACGTATCATGCGTACAAGTTGATGCAAGTGAGGCTCGTATCATCACACGTATCATGCATACAAGTTGATGCAAGTGAGGCTCGTATCACCACACGTATCATGCGTACAAGTTGATGCAAGTGAGGCTTGTATCATCACACGTATCATGCGTACAAGTTGATGCAAGTGAGGCTCGTATCATCACACGTATCATGCGTCCAAGTTGATGCAAGTGAGGCTTGTATCATCACACGTATCATGCGTACAAGTTGATGCAAGTGAGGCTTGTATCATCACACGTATCATGCGTACAAGTTGATGCAAGTGAGGCTTGTATCATCACACGTATCATGCGTACAAGTTGATGCAAGTGAGGCTCGTATCATCACACGTATCATGCATACAAGTTGATGCAAGTGAGGCTCGTATCATCACACGTATCATGCGTACAAGTTGATGCAAGTGAGGCTTGTATCATCACACGTATCATGCGTACAAGTTGATGCAAGTGAGGCTTGTATCATCACACGTATCATGCGTACAAGTTGATGCAAGTGAGGCTCGTATCATCACATGTATCATGTATTCATGAACATCATTCCACACACAAAAAATGAATTCTGAATGATATAGCATATGCTGTGTATGATAATTTACAAACAACACTTTAAAGCTTACCCTGCTGGTATTGTTCGATGCGAGCGCCGTTTGATGAGCAAACCTCGTCATCAATTTAGGGCAAGTGGAGTGCTTGTGTGGAGTTGTTGTGTGGAGTGGGTGAATGCTTGTGTGGAGGAGTGCTTGTGTGGAGTAGGGGAGTGCTTGTGTGGAGTAGGGGAGTGCTTGTGTGGAGTAGGGGAGTGCTTGTGTGGAGTAGGGGAGTGCTTGTGTGGAGTGGAGGAGTGGTTGTGTAAAATTCTTTTTACACAAGCACTCCCCCACTCCACACAAGCACTACCCTACTCTACACAAGCACTCCCCCATTAATTCACCTCCATAAACTAGCCATTAATCCTCACCAAATTTATTATCAATCCTCAATAAAATAACCATTAATCCTCATTATATCAACCATCAATCCTCACGAAAATAAGCATAAATCTTCACTAACTTAACCATTAATCCTCACTAAAATAAAACTTAACCATCAATTCTCGCTAAAATAACCATTAATTGATAAATCATGAAGCGTTTGCAACCTCAAAGAGACTTGCATGAATCATTTACGGCATTTCATTGATATACAACCCAAGTTACGCGAAATAAAACTCAACAATCAGAACTTACGCCAAATTTCTCTTATTTCTTCTAGCAGTTAATCCGCTTCAAGCACTCGGCTTTGTATGCAGTTGTTGGAACAAGCCAAGCATGCAAGCATTAAACATCAAAAAAGAGTATAAGCTCAGCATTATCGCCCCTCAAACTTTCTGTGCGAGCGCAGCAAAAAAAAATTCTGCCAGTTTTTGGGAGACGTTTATCTCAAAATGATGGATCGTGACCTAAGCGTCGCAGAAATATACACAAAATTTATCTTTTTGCGGAGAGCTTTTTTGTGAGGCAGGGGAAGAAAAGAAGTGGCATCTGGGGAACGGAGATTTGTTTCTTGTGAGGCAGGGAAAAAAGAAGAGGCATTTGGGGAATGGAGATTTTATTGTGAGGCATGGGAAGAAAGGAAGAGGCATCAGGGCAATAGAGATTTTAAAAATACGAAGCTTAAATACGGTGAATGTGTCTCACAACAGGAATGAAATTTGGTAGAGACTACGAAAATTATTCTTCTGTGTGACGGAAGCTTAGGAAGACAATATTTATAAACTGGTAGACCCACACGTAAAAAATTCATGTGAGTTTTACTATATTTTTCGTCTAATTTGCCAGTGGACGCGGGCTTTGCGAAAAAGTTTAAACATTAAGGGACGTGCTTTTGGTATCCACAATGCAATGCTTACAATACATGCATACCTGGCCGACAACAAGGGCAAAAAAACAAGTCAAGGGCAACAAATTTCACTATACATACATAGTTTGTTGTTTGCTTGCTTGGTCGGTCTTTCTGTTACGCTTTTAAGGATTTAGATAGAAGGAAATTCGACTGGGAATACATGAATTGTAATCATTGTATTGTGGATACCAAAGGTACGTCTTTTAATGTGAAAACTCCTTCGCAAAGCCCGCGTCTACTGGCATATAAAACGAAAAAATTCAGCAAAAAACACGTTAATTTTCACTAGTGGGTCTACTAGTAGAGTAATATTATATAGTAGGATGTCTTTAATGCTACATGTACATAAATGCCAGTTGAAATAATACGTAAAGTACAGGGTGGCCCATAAGTAAGGTACCTTTTTAAAACTATTATAGCTATAAAACTACGAATGGTAAAAAGATTTGGATAATTTAGAATGAATGAAGAGATTTCAAAGTTTTCTACCAGCGTATCAAGTCTACCGACAATCACAACATATTGCTCAAAAATTCAAAAAATCCATCCCCCCCCCAAAATGAATCGCTAAGCAGCGGAACAACGAGCAAAAATAGTGGAACTTTACTTCCGATGTAATTGTTCGGTTACTGCAGTTCAGAGGAATTACAGGAATACTGATGGTATTGAAAGAAGTCCTTCGAAGAAGTGCACAAAAAACTGGTATTGAAATTTAGAGAAACTGGGACAACAGCAGACAGACAACGTTGTGGCAGGCCACGGACCATACGAACTGGTGCTTCAATTCAGCTTGTTGCAACGAGTGTTGCTGATCGGCCCAAAACGTTAACTAGGAGACGTTCAATTCAGCTGAGAATGTCACGTAACTCATTGCAACGTATTTTGTTAAATAATCTGAAGTATCACTCATATAAAATTCAATTAACTCAAGAACTCCATCCTACGGACTACCAAAAGCGATTAGATTTTGCGAATAGATTTCTGCAGCTTGCAGAAAATGAAAACTTTGTAAAGAATTTAATAATGACTGATGAGGCACATTTTCATTTCAATGGTTTTCTTAATAAGCAAAATTGCAGATTCTGGGCTTCAGAAAATCCAAAAGAAGTTCATGAACGTCCACTGCCCTCAGCTAAAGTAACATTATGGTGTGGCATCACGTTTTCGAGGATCATTGGACCATATTTTTTTTGAAGATGCTGATGGTGATGCAATTTGTGTTAATTGAAACCTGTATAGACAGATGATTGAAGAATATTTGATACCTGAAATTGGAGATAATAAGCACAGAGATTACCTTTTTCCAACGAGATGGAGGTACAGCGCATACAGCGAAAGAAACAATCCAAATGTTAAACAAAATTTTTCTAAACAGAATAATTTCTCGTTCTGGTGATATACCGTGGCCGCCTCGATCTCCAGATCTAAATGCGCCTGATTTCTTTTTCTGGGGATGTTTAAAGGAAAATGCTTACATTGAAATGCCTGATACTTGACAGCAATTGAAACTAAATATCATTCAAGAGATCGACAACATTTCACCAGAGACATTAAAGAAAGTAATGAGCAGCGCCGTTGAAAGAGCACGCAATTGTTTGACTAATAATGGAGGCCATTTAAAAGATATTGTATTCCATAGTTACACGTATTTTCTTGTTTCATTTATGAATTTATATTAAACTTTGAAATTTCTTCTTTCATTCTGAATTGACCAAATCTCTTTACCATTTTTAGTTTTATAGCTATAATAATTTAAAACGGTACCTTACTTATGGGCCACCCTCTACAAGGTGCGACAACACAACTTCCTTTTTTTCAGAGCAAAGCGCTTTGATAAAAAGGAAGTTATGTTGTCGCACCTTGTATCTGAACTGCGTAGAATTTCATCGTTGTTTCAACAGAAACAAAAAAAGCTCGCTGCATAGTTTTCTGTTATCTATTGTGGTGATTTGCATGGTTCGCACTACTTATGAACACAACATAGACGAAGCTAGCTTTCGTCGTCCAATGAGCGAACAAGACGAGAGAAAGAGAACGCAAAGCGATGAGGCTAGGTTTCCGTTACAAACGGAAGTTCAACGTCGACCAATGATCGCTCCCGCTGAGGCAGCAGCGCCCAGCCAACCGTCCTATGCATGTAAGGAGGCTGCAACGCTCTGTTCCACGGACTCTCTACCAAGTGTTTCCAAAGTCAACATCTCCACCAAGAACTCTCACCACCTGAACTCAACTCATAGCTAAACAGCAGAGCAAAGGAAGCAGAAACCAGCCATCGTGTCGGCAGACAGGATGGGCTCAAACAACCCACGCACTACCAAGAACCACGCGCTCCAACTATACACGTCCCGGCAAGATGTCAGTACGCCAGTACTCAATGTCAAGACGTGTGCAGCGAAGAAAGAAGAAATAATGATTAACAGAATATTCAGGTGCCTGAATATAAACTATTAAACTCAGCCTATTTTTAATTGTCTTTTCTCCTAATGGGTTCGTCAACGGTCCCTTACTCCCTCAGGCGCTCACTCCGAGTAAGATAAAATATAAAAATATTCAATGTCTGCTCGGAGATAAGAGAAATCTGAGGGTTGGGATTGAAGAGTGATAAGAGAGATCACTATAATATGTATCATTTTCTCCTACGATGTACTCGAATTTAATTACGTGCAGTATCTGAACACTACGTCACATAATACGTCACATAATAACGTGCACAATATGAACGCTACGTCACATACCACGCTACATAATAACATGCAGTATCTGATCATTACGTGACATACTACGTCATATAATGAAGTGTAATATGTGAACATTAAGTGGCATACTACGTCACATACTACGTCATATAATAAAGTGCAGTCTCTGAACACTACGTCACGTACTTTTTTGTGTACTAAAAACATGCTGTTGAGAAACTACTTAGAGTACGCCTGCTTTTCTACAAATTTAAATGCTTACTGAGTGAATTTCGGATCATAATTTCCGTCCTGAATGACGTACTGTATCTGAATGGCCTATCTGAATTAGGTATCTAAAGGAAATATCGGAATTAGGTACCTGAATGATATATATGAAATACGTACCTGAATTCCGTATATGAATAATTTACGTGAAAAACGTACTTGAATGACGTCTCTGAATTCTTTGTCATGAATTTTACAGTCACACAATGAACGCAATGTTGAGGACCATAAAAGTGTGAAGCTGTTCAAACAAACAAAACTGAACATCACTTACCGACATCGTGGTTTTGACTGAACATCACTTGCCGATATCGTGGTTTTGACTGAACACCACGACTGCCACCACCGCAGTGTTGACTTAACACCATTCACCAGCATTGCGGTTCTGACAGAACATCACTTGCCGACATCGCGGTTTTGACAGAACATCACCTGCCGACATCGCAGTTTTGACAGAACATCACCTGCCGACATCGCGGTTTTGACAGAACATCACCTGCTGACATCGCGGTTTTGACAGAACATCACCTGCCGACATCGCGGTTTTGACAGAACATCACCTGCCGACATCGCGGTTTTGACAGACAGCCCTTACCGACATTGTGGTTGTTATATCTTGGCCTGGAACACAAGGCATGTAAAACACAGTTACTAGTACACTGAGTGATGAAACGACGGCTCATCGAAAGTAGATGCCAAATTGTATTTAATTTGCTTATCAGAAAAACGTCACAGCGAGCAGTGAGTCATCGAATCGGAATACAAGGTGCGGCAAAATAACTTCCTTTTTTCAGAGCAAATCGCATTCAAAAAAGGAAGTTATGCTGCTGCACTCTCGTCATTTCTTGGGAAGAAATGAGGGTTGTTGAGCTCAACAATAGATTCATGAGTAGGAGACTAGTTACATGAATATAACAATTAGAGAATAATTTTTAGACAGTGTGAAGAAAGGAACTTGTAGGAATTAATTGTGGCCATCAGCGCCAGTTTCCGCTGTAGAAACTTATTGCAGGCAACTGCTGTACATTTACCTGCTGTTGACAGGTGACAGGTCGCTATATTTGCTCTTCATGAGCGTATGTTTGAAAGCTGGCCTCAGCAGTTGGTGTCGTGGAGTTGGTGTCGTGGAGTTGGTGTCGTGGAGTTGGTGTCGTGGAGTTGGTGTCGTGGAGTTGGTGTCGTGAAGTTGGTG
>VCRD01002325.1:18462-30564 GCA_006783055.1 Trinorchestia longiramus | reverse complement strand
GCTAACTATTCCTGAAGTTCATGGCTGTTAGATCTTTCCCAGTCAGCTTGCTTTTGATATCAAGTCTAGTACAGCTGTGTGCGCTAGCTCATAATCACATCGTTAGTTCGCCAGTTGAACATCTTCTCTGCGATGTTATGTAGCTTACTAAGTATGCTGTGCCATCAGTCTTGCAGTAAGCCTTAATTCTTCGTAGCTTCGCGAGTGTGCGGTAGCCAATTTGTTTCCTCTTCCAGTCATAACTAGGTAATACTTAATTCTATTCCTCTAACGTAGAGATTTTAAGAGTGCATCCCTATAGTTAAATTTCTATCTTTGATCTGAACTTCTGCTCGCTAGTTGTGTTAGTTCCGTGCGTATCAATACCGTAACAAATTATCAAGTCTTTATCACCTCTGTAAATTTGAAGAACTTTTGCTCTTTGTACGCGCAGTTCATGCTCCTTTTTGGTCACAAGTTCATATTTAGTTCCATCAAACTCATTTTTTATTTGAATGAACATGTGTTGATAGTTTTTATCGGTGCAATCGTTTTAGTTTGGAATCAACTTTTCATATATCTTCTCCCGCTTATGCTATTAACTTTTGGTTCCAAACGAAACTGGTATGTCGCGCATACCATCTGTTTGAAGATTAATGTTGAAGTGTGTATTTACGGGTACGGGCTAAGATTAACCCTTTAGCGACCAATTTGTTTTTCTAGTTTCTACATTTAAGCTCACAAAGACCGTCTGTACACTGATGCAATGAAGCATGCTGAGAGCCAGGCAGCCAAAAGAACGACGCTGTAACATGCCGAAGCGTTCAAACCTAGTAGCAACCTCATATTGCTCACTGTTTAATTATTAGAACAATTCTCCCAAAGACCGTGAAAGGCGACCGAATAGTCCACTTGGTCGCTAAAGGGTTAACAGCCTTCAAGTTAATCTTCAACTTCTCTTGTTGAGACTAACTCGAGCAAGACGAAACTTGTGCCCATTGTGTTCCAGTTAGATTTTCACAGGTAAAGTCAGAGATCTCGTTCGGCTGAACAGTAATACTAACTTAAACTCTTGACCGAGGTAAGAAGGTGGGACGATTTCGAGTAGCTTTAATTTAAATTTAGTGGATTAAGTCCAGGCAGTTTCTATGAAAACTGTGTGGCTTACTCAATTTCGCAATATTTCTGTGATAACTTTCAACTTGTATCTCGTCACTTATATGGCTTTTAATTTCTTTACTTATGCATTAAGCCGTTAAACTCCACAGTTCATTTGCTGTTTGAATTAATTATCCACTAATTTTAGGCGGCTATAGGCTTCAGGGTGTTAACCTTCTTTATTTCTGCCGTGTTTTGACGTCAAAAAAAAAACTTTCGGAGCTTCTGTTCGATGTTTTTTGCGTGCTGTAGATTACTGTTCTAAACATTGGTCTCCGAGCCTATTTCCACTTTTAATCTTAAGAAACTTGACTAACATGCATGTATGTAGTCATTGTTTTTACGTTGTGTTTGCGCTATCCAGTTCTGGTATCAATGCATAATTACTAGTAATCAGTTTTACCAGTATTGATGAGCATGTCGTACTCATTTTCTACATCAAAAATTTTATGTGAACCTTTAGGATCGTTTTGCTGGTGTCTGCAGCGAAGTTATGAGGGAATTAGTAATAATCTGAAAAGCTTTGACAGAACGGTCATACAATCTAATCCTTTGTCAGTACCAGATAGCCATTCAATAGGATGTTTTCAGCACTAAATTTAGATTTTGTAAACTTGTTTTTTAATGCACCTGGATAACGAGATTTCAACTCATTTTTTCTTCAAGAAAGCTCTTGTCTGAAGTGCGCAATAATGAAAATTCCGATGTGTTGGTTGCAGCTACAGCATCACATTAGTGTTACAGCTGTGGTTCTTGTGCTAGCATTATATTTGTAGAACTTCTATCTTATTTTAGTTTTCGTTCCAGATAGAATGCGTTACGCTCATTATTCCTGAGAAAGCGTTGCCATTTAGTCAAGTTTTCTAGACCCATTAGTTACAGTCAGTAGCTGTTGTTGCATCTAACGATGCAACATCATTAGATGCAACATCATTAGATGCAACAACATCATCATTTATTTGTTGTAGAGAAATTTGAGCCCAACTTCAATTTTTTCGCGAGACAAAATGCTCACGGCGAAAAATTTCCTGCAAAAAACGTAAAGTAACGCGGTGCTTCAAATTACTGCATTGAATGCAAGTGAGGTTTTAGCCGTTAACACTTTCACTGTGCGATGTGTACCACGTATGATACACACTAATTTGGGAGTCGCAGTCAAAGAGTTAATTATAAACTACTGAAATTATTAGTTTTGAAGTTGTTACGCGGACATTACCTGTGTTTGGCGGTACCTTGTAAGTAAAAATTTACGTACTGACAAACATTTGATACTGCTAGACAAAATCTTTGAGGTAAAATAAGGCACTGTTTTCGCTATACATAGATTTACTATTTTCTTGCATTACGGAAAATAAATATCAAAAGCATAATGCGAGACAAAAATTTCGATTACACAAAATCAGTCATTTGCAAGTTACATTATTCTGTATAGTATCGAACTGTATATTATAATTCCAATTTAATCAACGAACATTTACACTTAGACGTTACTTTGCTATGTTAAAAGAGAGGTAGTACGTACTAGGTCATGTAGGTAGAGCGCTACAAACCATTACTTCTCATTTAGGTTTTGCACTGCATCGATATACTATGACATATTCTTACTCTTTGTATCATCTATTGGCAGCTTATCAGTCTCAGCATTACCTTAAAATAAATATCAAAATCAGCTTCATTCCTATTGCGAGAGACGCCATCGATGTTCTAGAATCTAGAAGCTAAATTCTGCTCCGTAGGAAGAACAAATTGCAGTAAAAGATATTGTTGGTAAAAGTTCGTAAGAATATAAGATATATAGATATGAAAGTTTCATAATTTATACTTATAACATTCCTAATAAAGAGCGACCGAGAATATAAACTAAAATATATAACTTCCATTGCAAGCTAGTACTCATGGGCGTCATAACACTCGATTTGCTGCTGAATGCGCTAGCTGATTAAGGAGGCAACTATATTTACTACAGTTGTACAGGTGTCCTAAACGGGACAATAAAGATTGTTACATGACGGCAAATGAGAACAATCCTGCAATAATTAGATTACGAGAAATCGCATCAAGCTAATTTCAAAATCAGATTAAATTTGCTTAAAAATTAGATGTGCATACTACTACTCCCGAGTGTAGAGAAAAGTAATAAACTTCTTGTACACACCGCATAGCACCTGCAGACAAGACAATGAGGATTATCACCTTCAATGGAGTGCAACCTCTAACCAGTGGACACGAAGAAAACTAAGCTTTCGCTTCTCCCTCAGCAACAGACGTGTACACTACCAACCTTTCTTTCTAACCACAGCTTTCCATGCGGCCAGTGAAAGTAGCAGTTATTATTTCTTTTAGTTAAACTCATGAGTTTTTGGGAACAATACATCGTAATTGGTACTCCTGAACAAAAGTACATTCGTAAATGATTGTGGTGTGTGCCGGATGAAAGATTAGTCCCAGGTACGGGATCTGAAATGGGTTGGATAGTTTAATCCCAGTGTGGCTGTCAGTTTACTAACTCTGACAGTGTTGAAGATTTCCAATATGACAGCGATGTCCTTAGAAACGGGATGGTGGTAATGAGGCTTTCTTTCCTAAACACAAAACAAACAAATTATACAACAGGAACAATGTGCAGTTTAAACATGATTAACCTGATAACTCAAAATATTTGGAGCACAATATATTTTCGGAAAAATATTTAACTTCAGAAGTATGAGTTTAACAGCAGCGGGAATACAATTTGAGTCTTCAATATATGAATTGGACAAAGATAAGCTATTCAGTAGCAGCAAGAAGCACTTCCAGAATCAAAATACAAATAGCATGAAAGCGAAAGTTCAGTTTGTCCAAAAAGTAAATAATATTGAATACGTCGTTAGTTCTGCGAGCAGATTTCTTGATCGGTCAGTTCTACACATCAAAAGTAGAATAATGTAGATGGTCAAGTTGCTATAAAAATATAACTCATTTCGTTACGTAAAGAAACTACGTAGTTTAGTCCGGCATGTTTGTCGAAGACATCTCGTTAATATGCTTTTGTGTGTAGACTAAGTATGAACGTTGTAAAAACAACTAAATCTGCAGAAAATTTTCTTTGATTAGTGACGTTAAAAATGTGGTAAGAGCAGGCATAGTTCAAGAAGAAAGTATGGGAATTACCTCAATTGTACAAAGAGAAACCTTTGGAAGTTGCTCGGACAACACGACGGTCACTCCTGAAATTAGTGAAACGTAATAAAATCATAAAATCACACTTCCCAATGTACAACTAACTCGTCAAGATTTAGAGCCGGCATTGTAGAGCAGGGAAATCTCCACAAGAGGTAATCTTTGCTCACAACGAAAGCCATTTGTGAACTAAGGTTACGACGATAACTAGGCGCGTGAAGTTCAGGCATTGTACTATGAATAGCACCAAGAAAGGAAAAACGCCGTTGAGCAAACAATAAATACTATATGGAGCCTCGCATAACCAGTGCTGCTGCACCTGCAGTGAACTGAAAACCTCAACTATACCAAGTAGTTGTGGAGTAATTGATCAAGAAAGACATCTGCATTCATTTCTAAAAAGTTACCGAAAGACAGAAAAATTTGAAATTTATGTGTATCGAGACGAGATAGAAGCTCCCTAACTGGCAATAAAAAAAGGAACACATATTACTACTGACTATGAATAATTGCGTAGATGCACAGATGAATACATAAAAGCCTAATGTAAGAGAAAAAAAAGCCATAAAACAGTAAATTATAGAACTACACACAATTGCTTGAGCGATCTACAAAAACCATTGAGAGCAAAAAGCAAAACTCGCCCTGCATATCGCATCTCCAATGAAAGATGCGACAGAGAAATGGCGTAATACCACTGAAATGTACTTCAAACTCGAGAGATTGATGAGTTAAAAAACACAATTATGGTATTATGTTCTAATTACCGCTTCAATCAATAAACAACTCCCCTTTGGTGTATTTAATACGACAAAATCTAAATTTATACCTAGCCTTTTTTTAACCCTTTAGCGACGAATTTATTTTTCTAGTTTCTACGTTTAAGCTCACAAAGACCGTCTGTACCCTGATGCAATGAAGCACGCTGAGAGCCAGGCAGCCAAAATAACGACGCTGTATGATGCCGCCGCGTTTAAACCTAGTAGCAACCTCATATTGCTCACATATAATATAATTTTAACATAATTAGCATTTTTTCTGATGTTCCCCGTGAGTGCCATACGGCGGTAGAGGGTTAAAGTATGAAGGAAAGGGTAACTGGTATCTCTATCTAAACTTTGTGCATGGACTGTCCTACATGGGATCGATTCAAAATTGAACACCGCTTTCGACTACAGCGGTAACTGTAGTCTGGCTTGGGCTTGAGACGGTATCAGTGTTCGGTTGAAATTCTAATAATACTACATTTCTAAATTCAGCACGCGGCATAGATTTGATGGCGAAGCGCAACCCCCGTCCAGCAGCTAGTCTGCTCAAAAAGTATGACTATCTACTGGTGACACTAAAAAACGATACCGCGGTGACAACCTAGGTTAGAACAACTAAACCACCCTCCCTCCCATAACAATTCTACCGACTTGAAACCGAATAGTTTTCGACGCATGGAAGCCCAATTCTCAGTATGGTAGAAAATAACGAGTTTCCCCTTGCCTCAATCCCCTGAACACCCTATGCTAAACAGTATGAACAACTACTCACGACCGTAGCATCTTCTTGTACCTGGAGCTTTGTGCTATTTGAAAATATGATCTAATTCCACGGAGTTTATCCCTGATCCGATTGAAAATTTTAAGCCAAAAATAACTGCCACGTTTGTAATTCATATCACCAATTATGAGAGCTGTTAATACTGGGTAAACCCACACATAGTTGAGGGGCACGAACCTGGAGTTCGAAATAATAGTTACCAGCAACTCTAAAACTTTACGCGTGTTTACAGGATCGCGCAAGTGATCGAAGTGTCCTCCAGAAAGAAAAAGTTTTTGAGAGCAAGCAATGTATGGTATGTTACCATACAATATATGGTAACAACTCACAATAAATGCTAACAAACGCAACATATTGGAGGGAATTCAGAGACCTAAATTTAATTCATACGTGAAAAACGGTTGTGAAGCTAACGTCTGTACCATTGGCAACGGAAAACAACGAAAGACATTCGTGCACTTGGAGTTGTCAAAAAAGAAGACTGTATAATGAGGTTGTTGTTTAAAATTAAATTAGATGTGAAGGCGATAAACAAATCACACGCACACACAACTATGGTCTAGCAAAGTATTTCAAAAATAGGAATTCGCGTTATCTCAAACTCCTTTGAGAACAATTGTGCATACGCACAACTTTTTTCTCTAAGAGATGACCCAGAAAAGAAATTTACTTTCATCGCATCTGACTAACATGAGTAAGTCGAGATCGGCAAAGCACCTCAATGCTCTACTGGATGCACTGCGTAGTTAGGAGCCTCGACATCGGCTAATCAGTTGGTTTCCGGGTCCGACACTGGGGAGGATCTAATTAATTAGGTAGACATTAACTAACTAGGACGACATAAAGCAAAGATGCTCTCAATTTGCACAAAGTACTTCCACGATGATGACATTCAAGTCAAAAGATTTCTAAGAACTCGACAGAAAAATTCAGGCAAACTGGTGCCTTGTGTTACCTGTATCACAGAAAATCATAAAATTTATGGGTTTTACGTACACTGTCTTCATACTGGTAACTTTTTCGTGAACATGTGTGTTAACACCGCCAAAATACAAAAATATTTCAAAGCAAAAGCTCGGCTGCAATCTACAAAGAAGTTCTGTACATGTAGAGTTAAGTCATACAGTCGTTAGAAGGATTTGTTCCTATTTTGGGCGAAAATCAAGGAAGTACATTCATATTGAATCATAATTTTCCTCAGCCAATATATCTAAGAGGACGGTTCTTGAAGAAAGGAAAAGCAGCAGGAGTGATTCCCCAAACGAAGTTTTAAAACAAATTTCGCCACTTCAGACAAACAGCCTCATTTCACTTAAGCTGGTCAACTCTTCAAAACAGAACAATAGTACAATGTAAATTCCTCAACCAAATAATTTTAGTGGCAAGCAGTTCAATTAGGCTGGACCAGTTGATACCCGAGTCGCTGCAGAAATAAATTAGTCCGCTTCTGGACGTTGATTTTCGTCAAAAGGGAATAGGAACAATCCCGGACTTGAAAGTTGGCGTTCTAGAGTCAATAGAAAATATGTACTTAAATGATGTAAAAGGAAACAGGTTCACATTAGGCGGAGATAAATTAGCGCGCGCCAATCGCAAATATCAAGAATTATTTCCCGCTTTCAAAAACGCTAAACTTGTAATTTACTCAAAGACGAAAGAGTTTGTATGAGCAAAAAAGTCTTAAGAAAACGAAAATTCGGTATTAAAAAAATTACAATAAATGAATTCGCTTCAAGTATGAAATACATATTCAAAAGAGAAATGAAAAATACTGACATCTAGACCCTAACATGAATGATTTCACTCGCGACAAAAATTCTCAAAACTATCTTTGAGAGCATCAAAAATGATTAGTGCGTAATATTTTGATGCTAAAGCAAATGAGAATAGCCTCCATAAAGGACCGAAAATAGTTAACGTATCAAGACTCAAAAGCGAATTTACTCGAGAGAAAACTTCACACAATAACCTTAACTGAGAACACAACGCATACGCACGTGCTATTAGATCCTGAGACAGGCAATGTCAGGGGCGACGATGGTGTGTGCGTTGGTCGTCTTGTAGTCGTGGGAGTCTGACGGGTTGTCGTCAGGATCGCCGTGACGGAGGCGGTCCCGCTGTTTCTGCTTCTTCAACTGCTTTTTCAGGTCATGTCGTTTGGAGTTCGATAGGTGCTGAGAAAATAAGGAAGACTCAGAATATAATATGACTCTAAAACAACTTTATAAGTCGAGTAAAAGTGATCTCAACATCCCAAGATGTGCGCAACTTTTTACTATTGATAATAAGGTCCCGTACTCTGTTTAATTCATTTTACGTTTCTAGAACACGTAAATGTGCGTTAAGCCGTGCAGACTCAAGAATACTCAGGAATTCAATATTTTTGTTGATGTAGCGAACGACTCGCTCTTGACCTTTCTTAGGAAGTATGAATGGAAGAGAGACCACCACTATAACAAAGCAAGGAATAGCTCCTCAAGATATCTGAAAAATATTTCCTCTAGATTTCCAAAGAACAATTTCCGAGATATCTGAAGGACAGTCGCCAGATATCTGGACAGTCTGCTTTGATATTTGACGGACAATCCCTATAGATATTTGAAAGGCCGTTCCTTTACATATCTGAAGAATAGTTTCAAAGATAAGTGATTCCATATCTCCACTGGTCTGGTTACCAAACACCATTTACATGTATTTTCAAGCAAAAAGCTCACGCTTGAGTTAAGAGGCAGTCCCACACTTACTGGTTGCTTCAATTTGGCCTGCAATTTTTCTGCAGTTGATATGCTGCCGCTGCTCCTGCGCATCGCCTCGTCCAGGGGAGCTGTGAACACATGAAAATCTTACAGTACACCTACTTGCGTGAAGCATCCTAATTCCTGATTTGTACGAGTGCTGTGCGATAAGTTCAGACCATCCAAGCGGAATAATTCAGCAAGCGCGCAAACACGTACAATTCAAAACTACACACGAAAGATTGCAGCCTCGTGTATGGTACAATATAAACTTTAAACCGCAAAATATTTACAGAAATTTTACTACAGATACGAAAGACACTTGTTTAGCAATGGTATGAAATTTGCGATAACGATAAATTGTATGAAATTGTTTCATCTCAATTTCGAAAAAAGATTTTTCGTATACTTCAAATAAACAGCTTCCTGACATCCATTATTATGTATTCATTTCATATGACGTCGAAGTAAAAACCCCTACACAGTACTCACGTATGTATAAATAAGATTTTTAATGTAAGCACGTACATTATCTGTAAAGTATGTGCAACTCAGCGTCAGTGCATCGACTAAAAATGAGAGCAGAAAAAAATCAATACAACTATTGCCCATTCAGATTTTATGAATATTAATAGAGCGTTTAGAAATGATCACTACTATACGTATCCAAACAATGCAAAAGATTCACGTATAACTGTGTACAATATCGCGTACGCAGACTGCGTATGACAATACCTCCGTGTAACCAGACGTACGACAACATTTACGAGTATCCTAACTACGTATAATAATGTCTGAGTGTATCCTGACTGTATTACAACATCTCCGTGTATCCAGGCAACATACATCATCTTTGTGGCAACATCACATGTCTACCCCACGTCGAACATCGTGTATCCTAACTACGTATACTAACAGCGTATCTACGCTACGTATGACAACACCGTGCATCTAGACGACGTGTAACATCTTAACCCTTTACTGCCCAAATTTCTGTGTTTTAAATAAAAAAAAAAATTACCTACTACTACTGACTGCGTGGGTGCTGAAACTTTGGTTGATTTTTTCCTACAATCTAATGAACTGGACGCTTCGGTCCATCGGAGTTTCAGACGATATGCTTTGATATTTTATATACATGAAATTTTTATTTTCTAATGGACAAATTTGTCCAGTTGCACAGTAAAGGGTTAAGGAGGTTAAGTGGCTCACCAGCGTCAGAAAGAGCAAGAGCTGCAGCCTCATGCCCTAGCACCCTGGTGCCGCTGCCGCCCTCACGCCACAGCTCCGGCACGTCCCGCCTTACTTCACTGCTGTGCTGCTCGTCTGCCAACCAACACACTTGTCAACAAACGCAAATATGCTTTCAGCAAACTAACATATGAATAGAAAGGTATGAATGTTTTCAACGATTTTCAAGCCTAAAACGTAAAGATGTACCCTTACGACATTTTATTGCATTTTCATTTGATGAATAGAAATTTAAGGAAACTTGGCACAAACTATGTCATCCGTAGATTGCGAAAAACAATTTAGTTTTTGGAAGAATCGTCCGAACTTTTTTCAACGATTTTCAAGTCTAAAACTTAGAGAGATGCACTCATGAATTTTCTTACATCTACATTTTGACGACTCGAAATTTAACGAAACTTAATAGATACACAAATACTTTTGTTACCTGCGAAAAGCAGATAAATTTTTGCATAAATTCTTGGGAATCTAAGAATTTCATTACTGTGCATCAATCAAATTCCAATGCATTGATTTTAAATTTCATGTCATCGAAGTATTGAGGGGGCTGGACCGGAGGAGGTCGCTCGTTATCGACGCCTTAATCATACGTCAATGACGCCTTCAAAAAGAAGACTAAACAAATTAACGGCCAGTTTAGCGCTGAAAATATCCCAATTTGAGAGTTCATTATGCCTTTCTTGAAAGACAAACAAACAACTCTATGCATCTCTGAGGAATGTCAGACGGCGTCTTAACTCTAGGAAGACCAATAAATACGTATAGCATCGGAGACCGCGAGGGCCTGTCAGGCCTGGTCACTTTTTTCTTATTCATAAACTTCGACATATATAAAATTTGTAATTACCGACGTTATTAGTACATTTGTAATGAACAAAGTTAATTTCAACAATTTTAATAAACTGTCTTTCATGAAAACGGGTGTCACAAGCCAGGTGGTCTTTTTAGGGTTAAAATTGATACAGTCAGTTAATTCATTCTTTGGGTCTGTGATATCTTGCAAAACATCTGATTCTCTCAGCGTCTGGAGGTAACATGAATGAAATCCTAAAGTTTTGAACTTTACCATGGACAAGAAAACCCGTAACAACATGCGCCTGACCATGGATGCGCAACAACCCTCAACCTCACCATGGATGTGCAGCATGAGCATCTCGAAGGCCTCATCAAAATCATAGTCGTGTTCTTCAAGACATAATCTGACCAGCTTCTCGTTCTTGCAGCCTGAAAAACAAAAATTTCATTGAGGTGCCACAGTTTCAAATAAATATGAATCAACGATTTACGACCGAAATTAAAATCATACGCACACTTCGTTCGATACAATAAGCAATAATTATTGTAGTCCCAAGCAATACTTAATAGAGAATAGTGCTGCAGTTATAAGTGCAGCGCAATGATACGCTAGTTATTAGTATATTACGACACACGATGGCTGTACGATGAGTTAGCTGTAAGATATTTTGGGTATCATCCTCCATATTGCAATACTTAAATCAGTTGCCGTGAGTGTGAACCAACCAAAAAATCTTCGATATTGTATTTCTGCATTGACGTCTGTTTATATCATCGATACATTATATAAATTTGCCTTAGAAGTGGCCACCTATTGGTGGCCAGACTATCACCAACTTGGTCGACTATCACCAACTTGGTCGACTATCACCAACTTGGTCGACTGGTGAGCGAATCTGCTTGCGAGCGGAAAGACCCGGGTTCGAATCCCGCTGCCGACATGGTTGACGCGGCTAGAAATACGGCATGGGACTTGGGTAAACAACCGAATAATTATCGAAGTAATTATCCGACCCAAGAATAGGCCAGAAGGTTCGTTCCTATAGCCTCATTCTATTCTATACACCTCTGTTTCTCAGTCAGTAATAGTGGATCACTTAAAATTTCAAGAATCCATTCAAATCAACTATATGCTCAGTAAATAATGAGCAACCCCTTGGAATTTCATAGCTGCTTTTTATATTCACCTTACACGTGAACTTGAATTACTTAAAGACCACAATGCCATCAAATTATGGATTGCTCCTACCTACTGACATGGTTCTGTATGTGTGTGACAGTGGAGGTGAGCATTGAGATTGGTTCATGATTGCAAGACAATTCAGGTTTAGGTTCCGATATTCGAGAACCCCAGTATAGCCCTTCCAGGGATTCAGTGAGAGGGCACGAACCCTGAACAATAAACCCTGCTCCAGAGAGCGAGAGTCCGCGTGTTCGAGACCGTAAAGAGTACATGATGAAGTGCATGCCCTTCATC
>VCRD01002325.1:2125-15670 GCA_006783055.1 Trinorchestia longiramus | reverse complement strand
CATTTCAAACCCAATCAGCCCGTTAATTGACGTCTCATTTCAAACCCAATCAGCCCGTTAATTGACGTCTCATTTCAAACGGTTACGAACGTTATAAACGTCACAGCAACAATGAAAAGGTACATAATTTACAACATTTATCGTGTTTTAAATGCGTCAGCAAAGAAGAAAAATATGCGCTTACAAATATCTAGGAACGTCTTAAATAAACTATCATTCAAACGAATAATAGTTTTTATTCGTTTATAATTCGAATTATTCTATCATTCAAAACGTACAGTAGTACATAATGGCACATAATGAAACCCACTGAACTGTGATGGCAACATAAAACACGTTTTAAAACTGTCTTAATAACAGAGCAGACTTAATTTATTAATGAATTATTGGATTGACTAAATACCTAAAATATTATTTATATCAAATAATTAAATAACTTTTTGATAACTAAATAATTAGAACTGCATTCAATGATGTATTAACTAAAGAATTAATATTAATTACATAATGTAAATTTTTAATTAATCAATAAACATTAACACTGCTTGGACTGTCATTTAACACATTATTTAATACTTTCATTGCGCATTAGCATCACGTTATGAAAGCTACACCACACAGAGAAGCTGTGAGATAATAATAAGAACTGCAGAAGAGCTCACGATGGTCATGGAAGGAGACGTCGTCCTCAACAAAGGGCTCAAAGTGCATCCTGTTTTCGTGCATGTAAGCAACAATTTCTTTGCGGTGCTTAAAGTGAGTGGCCCTGCTGCCGTCCATCTGGTCCGCCAGAGCACCGAACAAACAGTTCCTGAAACAGGGTGATCAGTGTAAACTCAAACAGGTGTTCTTTAATATTATTATCGTATGATATTCCTAAAACATTTTCCCTTAACATTTTCATAACAAGTTTAAAAGTTAAACTTCAAGAAATTGGAAGGTTGTTTCACGTTACTCGCTGCTGATTTCTTTGACAACGGCAAATCTGAGTGCAACATTAGACAACGACTGCCACGAAGCAGGATGCTCTTCACTACTAGGAGGAGAGAGGAAGAGTACCACATACTGGGTACTTTCTCCACCAAGTGTAAAAGGGAGAATAGTTATGGTTAAGCAACCATAACTCCACTGATTCAAGCAACCACTTCCACTCCGGTGCCTGGTTACACATTTTGCTTCCTTGTTTGGGTCAGAGGCATCCAGGAAGAGGTGGGCTTGAGGGCAATCTAATAAACCCAAAAATATTACCTTTAGATCCCATAAAACGTATAATATTACCTTGAATATTACTTGAATCCTGTTCACATTGACACCAGTAATGCCAAAATACAACACAAATTGCTGCAAATAAACTCATGACCACAAATGCTAGAATTCAAGTGCAAATTCTGAATTAAGTCTAAAAAACAGCCTATCAAGTAGGGTTTCCTTTTAATTTTCACTTCCAGGAACTTTGCATACCCATCTCCAGGAATCTCCCTCATGGCCAGCCCTAGGGTGGCGAGCTGCTGCTTAAGGGAGGCGTACACAGGGGAGGCATTGCTGCCCTTGCTGTTGCCTCCTCCACTGCTGCCACTGCCACTGCTACTTCTGCTCAGCAACTCCATTATATGCAAGGTCGAAAGGCGATAACAAAATAAGAAATGTCAATTTAAGAACTTAGTGAATAATCTCAAGTTAATTACTAGGATGACAATTTCATATGCAATAATAAGAACGTTACAGAGAATTTTGTGCAAAATTGAATGCAATGAAAAACAGCACAGCCAAGGACATATTGTCTACTACAAAGTTTTTTCGAAAGCAACAGACTTCATGACACTAATTAGACAATTTAAGTCCTGCTAATTTTGACACTGAAAAAAGCTTGGTTGTCTTTGCTGTGTCCGTTTGTCCATACGAACATATATTATACTTCTATTGTATTACTATGATATTTGAAATGTATAATTCTTGTAGGCAGGGTAAATCTTGAGGTTTGTCTGTTACTAGTGATTGTTTCACAAATATGATTGCTGGTATCATGTTCTCTAGCTCATTTGTTATCTGTAATGACATCCTCAATTTTATTTCATTTTATGTTCTCTCCTGTGAAATGAGTTTTGTCACCTTTAACTTTTTTGATCCCACTTTTGTTCTCTGTTGGGACATATACATCCCAACAGGATCGAAAGGGTTAAAGTTGTTAATCCTCACTATGAGTAAAATTTGGCAATCAACTTACGAGTTCACATTCCACCAACGCAGCAAAGAATTAACTACTTATTCAATATGGCATGAACTAATAGCTAATACATACAAGAGATGAACAGGAAGTTGATTACAATGTATTTTCCAAAATCAGAATTGGATGTTCTATGTCGAGCTGTGAAAAATACCCCATAGAATTATGTATAAAGATCGATAACACTCAGTATTGGATGTTCTATGTTGAACCAAAATCCACACCCAAAAGAGTTGCATATAAAGACTGATAACAATTAGTATTGGATGCCCTATGTTGTGTTATAAACAATACCTCATAGAGTTACATAAACATTGATAACAACTATAACTGAAGCAGTTGAAACCGGTAGACAATCTAAGTGGGTACTTATTCATTAGATAACATGCATGATGAAGAAACAAATACTTCTGTACTATAATAATAAATATTAAGGAAAATAAACAATTGATTCCCACACCTAAATAATGATCTAAATAAATGCTTGAGTGAAACAAAAATTTGTGAAAGAAACTTTCATTTCCTGAAAAACCATACATGGAACAAAACCCAAAGCTATACAGCAGAACCTTGGTTAATGAACGCCTTAGATAACGAACAAATCGGTTAACGACCAACAATTTCGCTAAAAATTTGTCCCAGATAAAGAACAAATTTTCGGATAACGAACAGCAAGACAAAGAACCCACGCAGCATCCTAACCTCAGGCGCGCTCGAGACGTTGCGGTCGGACGTTGCCTGTTTTTATCGTGTCGCGTTAGTGGTTTTGTGTTACTTTAGGACTTTGTGTAAAGCCCTCAAAAATGTCTCCAAAGAAGGTTAAAAGCGAGAGTAGTAGTGTGATGAAAAGAATAGGTCAACAATTACGATAAAGATAGAAATTATTTTTAAGCATGAAAATGGAGTGCGTGTGTATCTGATCTCGCAGCGGAATACAACGTATCGAAGTCAAAAATCTCGACCATCTTAAAGAATAAGAAACAAATCCAAGGAGCTAGTGCTGCTAAAAGAGTGAGTACTTCAACTAAACAAAGTCCTCGGGCAATTGAGAAAGTAGAAAAGTTGCTTCTTGTGTATATAAATGAGAAACAGTTAGAAGGTGCTAGCATCAGTGAGGCTTTAATTTCTGATAAGGCACTACAAATCTATGATTTATTAACAAAAACTCTTGGCGAAGTAGTTTTATAGTGCATTTCTCATTTAAGAAACAAACCTATAGGTTATATGTTATTGATAATAGCGAATCAACTGGGGATGAGAACTAATTATTTGTATTTCCATTGTTTCTTATGGAAAAAATTGATTCGGTTAACGAACGTTTCAATTAACGACCAGCTTTCAGGAACGGATTGTGGTCGTTAACCGAGGTACTACTGTACTTGTTCTACTGAACGTTTAAAACAGTTTACTTTAATTAACTGTTGGGTGTATGATACATGATATTGAGGATTGGATGTGATTGGAAAAGGTTTTATCATTACACCAATTTCACCAGCATAAATACGATCTTTTGATAAATAAAACACCATAAAGCATGACCCTAAATTAGTTTCCATTCTAGTAATGTAATTTTTTATGATACTGCTACTTGGTAACTTTGGGGTGAAACTTATTTATCCCCATGACTCCAGTAAATAACTCAATGTTTATGCCAATAATAATACAAGGGACTAATTACATACCCATGTTTTGATCCACCAGTTGCTCCACTGCCTGTCTGCTGCTGGCTGCCATGCTTTGAGCCAGCAGTTTCTTCCCTTTTACGGGCCATCTTTGCTACAATTAACTAAACGGCTACCAAGAATTATCAAAAAACTGAATTTGCAAATGAAATTAACATGCAATCTGGAAAAGCAGAGATGACATCAAATTTTACAGCATGACCTAGGAATCAAGTCAAGCCTTTTTCACAGTTACTATTTTTGGAACATCACACATATGTATATTACTTTTGTTACCAGTTTGATGATGGAAACAGGTATTAAGATTAGATTGCACAGTCAAATGCAAATAGTTACACAAATTCATTATGTAAACATAAGTACAAATATTTAGCAAACACTAGTATGGTAATACCAAATGGAGAATTATAAAGACACAATCAGATAAAATTGCTATTACAGTAATACCTTGGAATATGAGTCATTTGAAATGCAAGTTTTTAGAAACAAATTTGTGATGGGAATAAATTTAACAGTGAAGACATTTTGGAAATGAGGCGCAAGAAAATATGTCATTCCTGTCGTATATTACATGACAACTATAGGACCATTAGTGCAAGATGAGAATATCAAGAAGTATACCATATTTGAAAGGTTAGTGCAAGAATGTAGCAGGTTTGTAGTGATTGTAAGGGGAGACATGAATGACCATGTTGGTATACTTGGTTATCAAGTAAATGAAAAAGGACATAAATTGATTGCTTTTTGTGAAAGAAATAAGTTTGAAAGTCTGAATGTTATAATAGGGAATAATTTGCAGCCATGGAAGGGTAGGCAATGGAAAGCAGCAATTTACTATGTGTTTGTGAATTATGGAGCAAATAGGCATGTAAGAAAAATGTATGTAGGTGAAAATAAACTTGATATCAACACTGATCACCAAATGCATTGGCTATTCTATGTCCAATAAAGACTGTGTTGAATTTTATGGTAAAAACTGAGCAAATGGAGAATAAAATGTGGGTTAAACAAAATTTTCAATGAAATCTTAGTGAAAGACTATGGAGAAAATTTGCTGGGAGCATGCAAAGAAGCTAATGACTCACAAGATTGTTTGTATCAGAATTGGAAGAGCCATGAACAACTAGTTAGTGAAAAACAATGGTGGTGAACCATAGAAATAGGATTGCAAAGTGTTTAAAAAAATTGAAAGACTAACAAAAGAGCACAGTTTTAACAAATGGAAGCATAGCATGGATGGGAAAACTACTTGAACTTGGTATGTCCATAAAAATGTACCAACAATTGAAATCTTCCATGATGAAAGTTTTGGCAGGCAACTGCTGTTTGCATTTAGATCTACAGTATCAAGTGTGAATAGGCATACATGGAGGAGGAATGAGGGGAATACAAGGTTATGTATCTAGTGTAACATAAGAGTAGAGGAACAATTTATCTAGTTAGAATGTAGTATATATGAACACAAGCAAGAAAATTTTATTGGTGTAGGTTGTGAGTATTATGAAGAGTACCAGTGGAATGCCAGGTGTGTTGAAGAGAACTCTGAAATAAACTATCTTGTAGGGCTGGATAAAGAATGCAACATATTTGCTGTGGCTACAATGAAGAATTTTCTAGTGCAGTGGTACCCAACCTGGGGTGCTTGCACCCCCTGGCAGTGCAAGATGATATTCTAGGGAGTGCAAGAAAGGTCTGAGTAAATAATTGAATATTAGCTATATGTTGCCATTTTAATTTTATAGGGCAAAGGACTAACTTTGTTTTAATTTTAGAGTTAAGTATTGTTATTTAGTGGCTGTCACATACATAGCTGAGAAGATTCTATCCTACCATACATTTAATGTATTCAGTAGTTTCTAAAGTTTAGGACCTAAACTGAACATGTTTGTTACTGGGATGAAACAAGTTTAGGAGACAGCTGTTCCTCACTGCTTGGCAATTTTTGTTGTATTTGAAAAAAGTGGAATTCTCCAAGCATTTGAGAACTAGTACTACTAGTCTTTAGTTATTTGTTCTATTTCAAGTAAGAGATTAATTTTCTGAGATTTATTCCAATATTAATTTATTATATGTATCAGGGCTACATTTGCAATTTCCTTTACAAATTACACTAGAGAATAAAGTAACAATCTTTTTTAATCAAATATTGTTAAGAATTCACGTAATTTATCCTTGATCAAAATATAAATTTCAGGAGGTGTGAGATTCGAATGTAATTTCTTTAGGGGTGTAGGGGGAAGAAAAAGTTGGGTACTCCTGTTCTAGTGTGTGGAATAAGACATTGATATTGAAACGGTCACCTGGATTAGAGTGAGACTGCTTGCTAAAAACGGGGTGCTATTTATAATGAGCTGGCTCTCTAAGTGATGTCCTCACTGGCTGGTTCTTTTGCATTGAATGACCCAGGGTGGCCTTTGAAGAATTGTTTTAGATAGCCCTGGCACACAGGCAAAAAACTCTTGGATGCCACCCTGTTGTATGTGTGTATTTTAGAAGGAATTAAAAGTCGTAACAATATTCATAGCCAAGCCGGCCCTCAAGTCTAAGTTAAGTTAAGGTAAGGAAAGCCCAGGGCCATATCAGTGCTATCTCTAATTTACGTGAGATGGCGCACTTTCCCTGTTATCCTTACTTGTTGTAACCATGTTGTTTTTAACTTGTCCTTAAACCTTAACATGCAAGACTTACAGTTTCCTCTGTAGATTTTGACGTTAAGGTGTGGACAACCCTTTTACGACAAGGAAGGAAGATAAATCTTGAGCAACATGCTCATACACGTAGCCTTCCTCACCTGCGGACCAGAAGAGAAATTGTAAAGCCTCGGTGTCGTGTGCTTCTTGATTTTGTTCCTGAGGAAGTTCTCGTCTTAAGAAGCAGATGGCAGATTGTACCAGTGTGATGATAGATTCTCTAAAGCAAGTAGTGAAACTTTTCTTATTTTTGATATGAGTCAATTAGATAGAGTTTACCGAAAACTCTCGGTAACTGACTCGGGAGAACTCTAGGAGATACTTAGAGTAAATTAACAAAAACTATGAGAGTATTAGGAGTAACTTGATGGAGCTGTGACTGCCTATCGACTGAAGAATATTAATGGTTTATTTCTTGAGGTGGAATGATCCAACCTGAATCTGCGCAGTCCGATACATGTTAACACATTTGAATCAGCAAATCCTCTAGAGCCAGACGTACGACTGAATCAGCGAATACTTTAAAATCAGATCATGTTTGGGCGATTCAGTTGAAAGATTAGGGTCAGACATTTTATGATTAATAAACATTGATTCGGAGCATCTGCCGAGACTATGAGATGACGGACTGTATACATACCGACAGTACTACCATGATGCATTCAAGTAATAGAATAACTAGTGTATTACATACCTATGCACTCACAATGTTCATGCGATCATAGCGTGAGTGAGACATTATAAAATGAAATGAAAACAGAAAAACTATGATTAAGGCTTCTAGTTGAAAAAAAAATTTAAACAAACTAAAATTCAAGCTTGAATTAACATTTCGCAGCTCTTGTGTTAAGTTGATAAATTTAGAATAAGCATACGACTATACCGAAAATTTCAGTTTTTGGTTCCAGTTTAGCCTAGGGGTTGAGCTGTGAGGGATTTGGAGGCAGAAATAAATATATTGGAGTCGGGGACCAAGCTTATTCTGAACAGAGTGCAGGGCTGCCGATCATGACGTTTTCTCAAACGTTCGTTTACATTGTACGAAGTCATAAGCAGACAGTCCCCTGTTCCTACCAAAACAAGGTAGTACAGCTTCTATGACAGGCTGGTAGCCCTCAACAAAGTATTGGAGAAGCAGAAAAGCCAGCTGCACAGGTGTATGAACCAGCAGAAGAATAAGACAGAGCTTGTCCATAAAGACATTGACTTCATGTCAGAATATACGAAGGTAAATTCTCTGTCGCTTTTTACTTTTTAGCTTTTGCTTCTATTTTGAAACTAGTTAAAAATAATGAATACTATCTATCTATTTCAATTATTAGGTCATGACACCTGTTACCAGGGTACAGGACCACATCCAAGGGGAGAAGCAATGCTATGTGGGCTGCCTGAACACCCTCAGCGTAACGAAGAAGAAGCTGATCAATTTAAGGATTATGCAGCCATTTTCTGTTCTGTAAACTCCTGGTCAACATCCTCCTCGCTGCCATAAAGAGGAGGGTCGTCCCCAGTTAAGAGATCAAAGGTTATGACAGTGATGGAGAAGAAGGTGAAGGAAATATTGCTTCATGCTGACCTAGAGACCGCCAGCGAGAGAAACGAGGAGGATGAGACTGCGGGTTACCACAGGCCTATCAGTCCGAGGCTGCACAAATTGTGAATGTGTGGCTGCATGCTAAAGGAACAAAGAGTCTGTCAGACCCAGCCTTCAACAAAGAGAAGGTCGTCATTGACCTCTTCTTGAGGTACAACACGGCGATGCCGACCACTGCCGCGGTAGAGCGCTTGTTCTCCCTTGACAAGGACATCATCAGGGCTAAGAGGCGCTCTCTGTCTGATGATAAACTCAACGTGCTCATGTTTACGAAGAGAAACATGATGCAGAGTCTGATATAGACTATGCAAATTTAGTTATTTTGCTTAAAACAGTACTTTTACGAGCACCTCCGCTTGTGATGCAAGAAGACTTGGGTTTAATTCTCATAGGCGCCTCGCTCTGTTTGTGCCTGATCATCGGTGGACGAAAGACATGTTCAGCATGCTGCGACGCTGAACGCTCGGAGTAAAACTAGGCTATCATCAAGCTCATCTAAACGCCCCAACGAGCCTCTACTTCAGGTACAGAGAACGGGAATTGTCGTGTGGAGTAGCATTACTACTCTTAAGATTTAACATGAACCTGTGGAAAATTCAATGTATCTGTACTGTATGCTTGACTGGAAATTAATTTTCCCTTTCTTTCTTCAGGAGCACTAGAAGTTCTTATGGATACACAAAAAGAATTCTTGAACGCTGTAGTTTGATTGACAGTTTTTCATGATAATTTATATGTACAACATTTTCTGATTTTTAGGCTTGATAAACTTAGATTTTGTTCAGCATAACTCCTGGTACCTCAGGCACCAGCAGTTGTCTTACCCATTCGATCTACTTTAGACAATTTACTTAAGAGTAAAGAAAAATGGGTCATGCGCGGTAGTACAAGACCCATGTCTTGGGTCACGCGCTGTAGTAGTACAAGAAATCACAAATCAACTTTGTAAAGTTATAGGTATGAGTTTAATAGTGCTAGGTGGAATTTTCAGCCACCAAAACTTTAGTCATATTTTTCTCTGGTTTAATATTTCTTTGCCCGTGTGACCTGAATGAGGGAAATGAAAGGACTCCTGAATGTGACTTAGCTTTATTTCAGTAAGGCGGCATGTTGAATGATAAAGATGATCTTAAGCAGAGTTGAGCCCGTCTGAAGCTCCCAGGAGGTAAGGATGACACAGTCTGGGACCGGCCAAGCCTAGAACTTCAGTGACGGTAATTGGTGTGCTCCACATGTATGGCGAGTAGTTAGTTTGAATGCAGGATGTCGTGTGTAATAAATAGTATGTGGGCAGTGAATTTATATTGCCAGTGAGGGTGTGAAATACAACTAACATATTACTTGCAGTAAGTAGATATTGGCATATTACATACAGTGTGTTTTATACTGCAGTGATGGTAGTTCTAATTTGCAGCGAGCAGTTTGCAGTGAGTAGTGAGTTGTTAGTTGTGAGCAGTTAGTAGCATTAGTAGTAATGAGTTATTTTGAGCAGTAGTGAGCAGTAGTGAAGTATGAGCCTTCCCAAAGGCCTGGGAACAAGGCAAAAGGAGAAGAGTCATCCGCCTCTGCTCATAATCCCCTGCTTACTACTGTATTAGAACTGCCCACAACTCACAACTCACTACTGACTGCAAACTACTCACTGCAACTGCTCACTGTAAATTAGAACTACCATCATTGCAGTATAAAACTTACTGTAAGTGATATGCCAATATCTACTCACTCTAACTACTTGCTGTACTCGCGCCGTACTTGTGGAGTTCACCAATTGCCGTCACTGAAGTTCTGGGCTAGGCTTGTTCCAGACCGTGTCATCCTTACCTCCTGGAAGCTTCAGACGGGCTCAAGCTTCTCAAGATCGTCTAAATCATTTAAAACGTCACCTCACGGAAATAAAGCTAAGTCACATTTAGGTTACACAGGCAAAGAAAAATGAAAACAGAGAAAAATATTACTGTAAAGTTTTGGTAGCTAAAAATCCCATCAGCACTACCATACCCATAACTTTACAGTTATGTTATGCAACGTGCAAAGCACCATTCCAATTATAAACTGAGCTATAACACAAGATTTTAATAATCGCATCATGTTACTATCCAACAAAGAACATGTACAGAGTAAAGGTTTAGTAAATTTCTGAAACTGTATGTATCAACTACTACAGAAAAAAAATCATTTTCAAAGTAAAATTTCACTGTTCATACTGAAGTACTTCAAATTACTACGAACTGTCAGAATAGAATAAGGCAATAGAAACGAGCCATTTGATCCATTCTTGGGTTGATATCCAAATCCCATGCCGTCTAGATACCCAAGTCCCAGGTACCCAAGTCTAGATACCGAAGTCCCATGCCGTTTAGACACTCAAGTCCCATGCCATCTAGATATCCAAGTTCCATGTCGTCTATATACCCAAGTCCCATACCATCATACCCTTGTTACCATTATAAGCAATAACAAAGTTGAAACATCGATGTATAATATCAACCAGGTAATTGATTTTTTCCAGTTTAAAAGTCTTAAATTATTACGAACGTCATTCTTTATTTTTTGTATGCCGTTACTCCTATTAATGTTTTACATTTATACTGAGTGATTGAGTAAATGCCTGATTTATTGACTCTATTTGAAGTTAAAGCGAGCATTCAGCGCTCCGTATATTGTACATGCATGTTTGGATTATATGCATGATGCATACACATAATTTATATAATCATGCATACCATATAAACTTATACTGTTTGTACATATAAATAAAATTTAATTTTTAAGAAGCTGGGGGTCGTGAATGTATTGCTTTATTTTACCATTCCATTTTAGTATCTATGTCTACATCTATATCTGTATGTATATATATATATATGTATATAACCATGATATATATGTATATATTGACACGCTAGTTGAGTGTGGACCGTGAGGGGGGGCATCCCCAGGCTGACGGTGAGGGTTGCCAACTTTCCTTCAGTGCTTGCGCTGCGGCCGCGCCGCTCCGATCTATGTGTGTCGTTTAGGACTAGTACTAAAATATAGCTCTGAAATGGCGTCTCCGAATAGTGGTGACCGTTCGAATGGCGTTCTTAGCCGTGCAACCAATGACGTGACTCAATCTCCCCCTGGAGAGAGTGGGCAAAGTGAGGAAAACGTTGCGAAAGAATCGAATTCGAACGATACTTTAGAAAGTCGTGATAGTGAAGCTGAAGAAGAGCAAAAAATACATGAAGATACAGCCGAGCAAGAATGTGCAACTGGGGTAGGGCTTTTAATTCCAACTGTTCCTTCAAATGGAGAGGTTTCCTCATGGATGGAAGGCAGTGATTCTTGTCCAAGCGTTTCTCCAAGTCCGGGTCCTGAAGCTGACGAGTCTTTCAGCTTCGGGGACATGACATCTCTTGGTGGGGCCACAGAAGAGCTCTCCGCAGCTCTGCAGGCTGAAAAAGAGTTTCTGGACTTCATGTGTTCTCTGCCGCAAGTGCAAGAAAGCACGACGCGGCTCAAGGAGGAGCTGGAGAACCCAGCTCCTCGTGAGGAAGTTAGCAGTTTAGATCACCTGGGTCATCTGTGCAGAGTTGTGGAGCAGCTCGCTCAGCTCAAGGAACAGAACGTGAGGCTTCAAAGGCGCGTTCAGTACCTTGAAGACCTGCGTGTACTCCACAAAATTCATCGCCAAGTCACCGAAACTCTGTCACATGAACAAGAAACTGAAGATGTCCAAACGATGGACATGGAGAATCAAATTTGTTCAAGATCTTCCGATTTCGTGAAGCCAGTTGGTACGTAACTTATGACGTAAAAATACCCACCATTAGTTTAAAGATTTGTTGTTATATCTGAGCCGGAATCTCAAAAACGACATATCCTTCTTCATGATTAAAGGGTACAATGAAAATTCTTGGGCCTAGGATTCTACCGAAAGGAACAATCACGGAACTGAGCGGACATCCGACTTTCAGGACCGTGTCAGTACTGGCATGTCTCGTGACTCTCGTCCACTGAGAGCGTCATGCAAGACACATTTATTCTTTATGCCATAATGAGTTGCAGTAGCAGTAGTCTTGTTAGTCTTCTAGGTCCACATAAATATAAGTTCCATTGATATCTGACAAATATTAGGTGTCAATTTACCATATTTGTTTGTTTAATACAACAGACGTATTGTGAATGATTTAAGCAGAGGTCGAATTGATTTGTAAAGAAACCAGTATCATGCACACAATCAGTGGTATCTGCATACTATCAGTGGTATCTGCACACTATCAGTGGTATCTGCACACTATCAGGGGTATCTGCACACTATCAGTGGTATCTGCACACTATCAGTGGTATCTGCACACAATCAGTGGTATCTGCACACTATCAGGGGTATCTGCACACTATCAGTGGTATCTGCACACTATCAGGGGTGTCTGCACACAGTCAGTGGTATCTGCACACTATCAGGGGTGTCTGCACACAGTCAGTGGTATCTGCACACTATCAGGGGTATCTGCACAATATCAGGGGTATCTGCACACTATCAGGGGTATCTGCACACTATCAGGGGTGTTTGGACGCAATCAGTGGTATCTGTACATAATCACAGAGTAATTGCACACAATCTCTCCACTGTGTACATATGGGCTATGGTGTATATGCTGCATGTTAATACGGCGCTAAAAACCTCAACTTCAGCCTCACTGAGCACTGCGAGGTCAGTTTATGTACAGGTGCTCTCCAGTGTAAACACAGTTGCAGACATCACAATATTTGTCTTTGTGTCTACTGATTTTATCTCTGATTTTTGTAGCCGTTATCTACTTCTACAAATAAGCAACCCTAATAACAGCTATACTCAACCAATAGGCAATCCTAATAACAGTTATGCTCTACCAATAAGCAATCCTAATAACAGTTATGCTCTACCAATAAGCAATCCTAATAATAGTTATGCTCTGCGAATTAATAATCTAAATAACAGCTCCGCGAAACTTTTGCATCACAGAGATACTAAGTTTTCTCACGACCATTTCCTGCAGCTACGATTGAAAAGACTTGCTATAGCTGCAAAATGGCAATTTATCGAATATGTTAAGCAATTGAGTCATACAAATGTGTATGTATTTTGACTTCATTCCGCCATTTGATTCAACATTATCTCATTAAAATTTGCGTTTCTGTGACACGCGTCATAAGCAACTGTGTGGCTGCATCAAGCAACTGTGTGGCTGCATCAAGCAGCTGTGTGGCTGCATCAAGCAGCTATGTGGCTGCATCAAGCAGCTGTGTGGCTGCATCAAGTAGCTGTGTGGCTGCATCAAGCAGCTGTGTGGCTGCATCAAGCAGCTGTGTGGCTGCATCAAGTAGCTATGTGGCTGC
>VCRD01002324.1:59192-85045 GCA_006783055.1 Trinorchestia longiramus | reverse complement strand
GTGAGAAAAGGTAACTTTAACATTTTTTTAGCTATGGCATCAAGAGAGGTACCTTTTTGCAAAATTTTCAGTTACAGCATCAGTATAGTTACCTTAATCTGTCAAGTGTCACTCTTTAGAGCCGATAAATGTCGGAAATAGTCACCATTTTCGAGCGAAATTCATCAAACTGTTAGACTGGCTTTATGTAGCTTTTATCTATAAAAAATGGCCGGTGACACTACCCATAGTTCTTGTACACGGTGCAGCAACATAACTTCCTTTTTTCAATACTTTTTGGAAGGCAAAAAAGGCAGTTACGTTTCTGCACCCTGTATACAACACAACTTCCTTTTTTCATAATTCCTTGAGAGGGAAAAAAGGAAGTTATGTTGCTGTAGCCTGTACGTACATACAGGGAAAATTATTAACATAAAAAACTGTGACAGATAAAACGATTGGGATAATTATAGACGATAGAGAAGATCTTAAAGTCAATTAATAATTAAATATTGAATAAATAAATTAAATTATTGTGAATTAGAGATTTGTTAGTAAATTAAGTGATAAGTAGTTTTCCAAAAAATGGGTGCTATTTATAGGCCACTCTGTACAAGTGGCTATTATTCCCATCAACCCAAATACAAAACAAGCACAAATATCAGCGAGTAACAAAACACAACACAATATACACAAACACCACGGAGTTGCCAACGTGTGACAGATTTAATGCTAATAACAAATTTTGAATTCAGAAAACTTTATTATTATTACAAAGCTATTATTTTTGTGTAAACCTAACTAGGAGTTAACTGTGCAGTAAATCTAATTGGGAGTTAACTAAGCAGTAGATCTAACTGAGAGTTAACAGGGAAGTTGATCTAACTGGGAGTTAACTGGGCAGTAGATCTAACTGAGACTTGACTGGGCAGTAGACCTAACTGGGAATTAACTATACAGTAGATCTCATTGGGCGTCAACTGGGCAGTACATCTAACTGGGAATTAACTGGGCAGTAGATCTAACTGGGAATTCACTGGATAGTAGAGCTAACTGCAAATTAACTGGACAGTAGATCTGACTGGGCGATAACTGTGCAGTATATCTAACTGGGACTTAACTGCACAGTAGATCTAACTGAGCGTTAACTGGGCAGTAGATTTAACTGGGAGATAACTGGGCACTACATCTAACTGGAAGTAAACTGGGAAGCACATCTAACTGGGAATTAACTGGGCAGTAAGTTTAATTGGGAGTAAACTGGAAAGCACATTAACTGGGAGTTAACTGGGCAGTAGATTCAACTGGGAGTTAACTGGACAGTAGATTTAACTAGGAGTTAATTGGGCAGTACATCTAACTGGAAGTTAACTGGGCAGTACATTCAACTGAATTAGCAATGAAATATAGAGCACGACAACATAACTTCCTTTTTCAAAACGCTTTGCTTTGAAAAAAGGAAGTTATGTTGCCACACCCCGTATTAAATCATTTGAAAAAAGTATTTATTTGTTGAAATCGTGTCAGTTGTTCTTGGTATTTAAAAATTACGACATGTTTCCCAGCTGTCTGTCTCTGTCCCCCCCCCCCAACGTCGCATGTCTGACGCCTCTTCTTCAATTGCAGAATTTCAACGAACTCGTGGATTTCTGCGCGTGGAACGAAGACGCGAGACTTGTTGATTTTGCGAACTACAGGGACTTCATCTCGGGCACAACCGTGGCCTTCCTCTCCAGTGAGTGTGGCACGTGCACATGGTAGTAAATTGTACATTGGGGGTAAATTGCGCACGTGGGTGATAAATGGTACACGTGGATGGTAAATTGAGCACGTGGGTGGTAAATTGCGCACATAGGTGATTAATTGCGCACGTGAGTATTAAATAGTACATAGTGGGGATCGGGCACGTGTACGTGGGGAAGATATCTACGCTTGGGTGTAACCTGTGCGTGTGTGTGAGAGGTACGCTTGAGTTTGGGTGTGGCAGGTGCATGTGTGTGTTTAATATGTTCACGTGTGTGTGCGTGCCACATGCACGTAAATGGATGACAAGCGAGTGCGTAACATGTGCACGTGGATGTAAACTAAACCAAAGAAAACAAAAACCTCTCTCAAAAATAATTTCTTTATAAGCTCCTCGTAATTAATTTGAAAATTTCAAAAAAAATTTTAGTTATCTATATTTATTTCAGTGATTTCTCTTGACGCAGGTCTCCTGAAGGAGGACTGTGACACGTACCTTCCGTACCTCCAGGACACGGCCCTCATGCCCGTCCGTGTCGAGGGGGAGTACGCCACCTCCATCGAGGGATGCCCCAGGGGGTACTGCACCCGTGTCCCATCAACGCAGGAACTTTAATTCTTTTCAGCTTCTATCCCAGTATAACAATTTTTCCAGATTGAAAGCTTGTTAGTTAACCCTTTCCCTCTTAACGTGTCATGAATTAAAATTAGAAAATTAATTAATAATTAATTAAACCTTATCAATTATTTTATCATTAATTCAAATAAACTCATCTAATTTGAACCGTGCTAGAGCTGTGCGTGTTTTGCTTGTTGAAACTACATCAATACGGCGTCAAACTTCAGTTGGGCACCAGGCGTCGTTGTAAAATGTTCTGTGTGTGTGGGTGTATTACAAGCACGTGGGTGTGGGTGTGTTACGTGCATGTGGGTGTGTAACGTGCACATGTGTTACGTGTGTGTGGGTGTGTTACGTGTTACTGCGGTAGTTCACTTCACGGCACTGAACTTAATATGTCCTCACTCTTTCACTGCCCAATGTAAGGGGGAGAATATTGCAGTCAAATCTTATGACATAATTTACATGAATTTAATTCAGGCTTCCACGAAAGGGATCAGAAAGTCAGCAGAATTTTTCAAAAAGCAATTTGTTTTTAAAAACTATGCTCTATTATAAATTTATTTTTCAACATGTTTGCCATCTAAGATAATGATTTTGCCTAAGAAATGCTCATCGTCTTCAATTTTGTTCAATATCGTCAAGGACAAATCACTTTGAAGAATCATGTGTTCAAAAGCTTGCTTAGTCCCAAATTATGGCGCAGAATAAAATTTACCGAGCAATATAAAATGCTTAATAACATAGCTAATTCATCCCACTATCTACGTCTACATATATAATTGACTATGTATCTTCATCTCTCTGTGTCTGTGTATGTCTGTCCCATTACTTCCTATCTATTATTGAAGAAAAATTATTGAACTGAAATCAGAACGGGTAAGTATGCATTACTAGCATTGTATTGTGGATACCAAAGGCACTGGATCACTATAAATACTCAATTGTTTCTGTTATTAGCTTTTATTTCTTACACAGCCATGTTATCTATACATAAGATACAGAATGGAAGTTCTGTAAATACTAGACAGTTCCCGTGCAAATTCCACTATTTAGATTTGACTAATATATAATTATTTTAGAGGTAAATGTATTGAAGATTTATGATGAACTATTGGGTTTAAATAAATACTTCTCATTGATGTGTACGAAACTTCCAATCTGTATCTCATCTACCGTTAACATGGCCCTGATAGTACCCGTCAAAAAACTGGTTTAAAAGTGATAAAATTAAGAACTTATGAAACAAAATACATAATTTAGTTTTAACCGTGGCACTATCATAATCTGAATTTTTTTCATATATACATACAAAACTTCCATCCTGTACATTATTTACCGATAACATGGCAATATAAGAGAAGAAATCTGATAACAGGAAAAATGGCGTGTTTTATATTGATCCAGCGGCTTAGGTATGAACAATACAATGCCTGTACAACATGTATACCTGTTATAATTTCAGTTAAATAATTTTTCTTCAGTAATATATAGGAAGTAATGGGATTGACCCACACAGATAGAGCGATGGAGAACACATAGTCGATTATAAAGGGTGTGGCAAAAGTCACATGATATATTTAGAATTAATTTATGCAAAAAATACTTGAGAAAGAAACTTCAGGTAAATTGCAAACGAAAGAAAGGGTTTTGGAGTTTTTATTTAAATAGGATATCATCTAAATGTCCACTATGTTGATTTATGCACAAGCGCATTCTTTTCGTAACAGAATCCATCACTTTTCTTAGCATCTCGGGAGGAATGTTGCAAATCTCTTGAGAAATGTTCTCTTTCAAATGTTCCAAAGTACGAGGCCTATTAATGTATACTTTTGACTTTAAGTACCCCCATGAAAAGAAATCCAAAGGGGTCAAATCACAAGATCTAAGAGCCCAAGGAATATCACCAAAACGTGAAATTAATCGATTTGGGAAAATTGTCTTCAAAAGTTGAATTGATTCCTTTGCTGTATGGGCTGTTGCACCATCTTGTTGAAACCACATATTCCCATCTTGAATTTGAGGTCTTAAATATTCTTCAATGAATTTTCGATATGCAGCTCCAATTACAGTCGCAGTTTCTCCATTCTGATTTTCAAAAAAATAGGGACCAATAATCCTTTCACTTGTCATACCTCACCAGACAGTAACCTTTTGTGAGTGAAGTGGGATTCCTTGGGCTCCTAGATCTTGTGATTTGACCCCTTTGGATTTCTTTCTATGGGGGTACTTAAAGTCAAAAGTATACATTAATAGGCCTCGTACTTTGGAACATTTGAAAGAGAACATTTCTCAAGAGATTTGCAACATTCCTCCCGAGATGCTAAGAAAAGTGATGGATTCTGTTACGAAAAGAATGCGCTTGTGCATAAACCAACATGGTGGACATTTAGATGATATCCTATTTAAATAAAAACTCCAAAACCCTTTCTTTCGTTTGCAATTTACCTGAAGTTTCTATCTCAAGTATTTTTTGCATAAATTAATTCTAAATATATCATGTGACTTTTGCCACACCCTTTATATGTAGATTGATGAAAAATATTCACAGGTAAAACTAAAAAATATATTATTATTTCACAGACCAGCAAGTTCCAGGAGAAATTCCACGATTTGCATTTAAATAATTTATAAATGATTATCTTATCATAATTCTGTTCGTTCCTTCCTTAGTTAGTACGTTACGTTTTCGGTGAGTTTGCAGTATTATAGCTACCAAATTTTTCATTGTAACATTAAAAGATGACCTTTACATGTATTAATGTTTGACATTCTATATAAACTTCTCCTAATTGTTAATACATATATTTAATCAGAGATCTGTATCTTACATACAAATCTGTCATATTTCTCGATAGTATCAGTGACTTTCTTCATGTTCAAGTAAAACTTGCTCATATTATGGCCTTATAGCTACACAATGGAGCGAAGATTGGAAGCTGCTCGCGATAGAATGAGACTCTACAGGCAGAGAATAAGGAATGAACAATGGCAGGAAATCCTTGAGAGGGAGAGGCACCATCAACAAGTGAAGCAAGCTGCAATGAACGATGTATAACGTGACGAGTACCTTCAGCGAGACAGTCGACGAAAGCAAATCATGCGTGGAAATATGGAGGAGGAGCAGCAATCACAGTACCACGAGTAGCAAAGGAATTTATCGCAGCAAAGGAAGGAAAATATGGATGAGGAACAGCGGGCACAGTACCTCCAGCAAAAAAGAAATTTATCCCGGCAAAGGAGGATGAGACATGGATGAGGAACAGCGGGCACAGTACTGAAACGCTAATTCTTTGCGCTATCCAGAAAAGTATCAGTGTTATCGTATCAATATCTTGTTCCTTCCTTAATTAGTCAGTCCGTCGGTTACGCTTTCGTCGAGTTTGCAGTATCATAGCTACCGAATTTTATCTCATTTGTGTCAGTTCTAAATTTAAAATACAATGGACACTATTTCCATAGGAATGTTAATAAACACATATTTGCTGCGTTTTATGGGTTTTCCTGTCCAAAACACTAATTCTTTGCGCTCTCCAGAAAAGTATCAGTTATATCAAAACATGTTTGCTGATTAAATATATTTCTCATCCCGTGAAAATTTCATGTCCTGCTAGTAAAGATAAATGCATTAAAGATTTACGATGAATTATTGCGTTAATATGAATACTTCTAATTAATTGATACAAAAGTACCATTCTATATCTTATCTACCGATAACATGACCCAGATAGTACTCGTTAAATTCCTTGATTTAAGAGTGACGAATATAAGGATCTACGAAATACAGTAAATAGCTTTTTCAGTTTTGCCCGGGGTTCTATCAGAATCTGAATATTTTTCATCAATTTATACAGAACTTCTATTCTGTATCTTTTCTACTGATAATATGGCCGTGTAAGAGAAGAAAGCTAATAACGAAAAACATTTAGTATTTTATAGTGATCCGGCCCCTTTGGTATCCACAATACTGTGGTGATAGTAGTGATGTGTAATGATAGTGGAGATAAATCATAGTGATGTGGAATGATGTGTTAACGTGTAAGGATGTGTGTGATTTGTTATAAGGATGTGGGAAGGTGTACAGGTATGCAGGGAGTGCGAGCAGTTGGGCCTCAGACTCATTAAAAGCCAACGGCCATCGAGCAACAGAACACAAACAAAACAAGCAACGTAAGCAAGCCAGAGCAACAGACGCCCAACAGGTGAAATATGTCCTATGAGAGCCTCGAAAAGTGGGAAACATTGAAGAGACTAACGGTCAAAACTGCAAAAGGACACAAGCAAGACCAACTGTGAAAGGAGCGGCTAAAAGTTAGGATGCGTGTTGCTAGAAAACACCAACGGAAAATATGTAAGCAGCAGTCAGGAAACCAACACGGTCAGAATAGCAAGGTGATAACTGTGAACGACAGTGCTAGGAGCGACGTCAATTCTACAGCAGGGGTCTACAAGCTGGGGAGCGAGCGACAAGCAAAAGACAGACACAGCGGTGGGAGGTGAGATTACATCTGGTATAGGAAGCAGGAATAAACGTAATAGGGCACCTTTATCGTCATAAGCGTAGTAGGGCAGCTCTATCAAGGCATGCACTTATGGAGGACTTTTCTCACATTTTAGGGAGGGACCTACGTAAGCTACAGGACATACGGGATCTACGTAAGCTACGGGACATACGGAACCTACGTAATCTACAGGACTTACAGTCAGGATCAGGATCAGGCTCTAACGGAAGCTGTCGGAATCTATCAGAAGATCTACACCTACAACGATTGCTACTTCTAGGAGTAATTGGAAACTTGGAAAAGTTCACATAAGCTTGGGAAAGTTTCATCAGCAATTAATGTGGAGCTGCTAGCATTAACTTGGATTTAATGTCTACGTGATAACTTCGGAACATCGACAACAGGAACCAAGTGGAAATATTAATTAATACGATTTTACATTGGGCCCTTTAAACCTAGTGGAGGTTGGAAACCAGCGGGAGAAGCCTGCACGTACATAGCATAAACAACAGGATGTGCTGCGCAGTGTGTAGAGCTACTGAGCGTCTGTGCGGATAGTGTGTGCGTCCGTACAGCGAAAATTCTTCGAACTGAATACCCAATAATGATAATTTGTTAGTGAATCGGTTGATGGAATTGCAGTGATATTAAATCAGGAGTATTGTTGGTCAAAATTAAGAGTGAGTTTAAGTGATAGGGTTGGAGTGTTTTTTAGTGAACTTTATCGTGTCCGCGTATATTTAGGATGTATGTATTGTTCGATAGAGCAGTGTTTCAACTCAGCAACCACTCGGCATTGTGTGATTTAAATAATTATTGTGAGTGGAATTAATCGATTTGAGGAGATAAAATTACTATGATTCATATCAAATTTTCGTAGTTTTCATGTGTTTTTCCGTGTGTTTTTCCAGTAAATGTTAACCTTATTAATTGTGTCTATACCCTCCTTGTGTTAGCCTCACTAATGCATAATATAGTATTCATGTAAGGGGGTTTGGATTCCTCCAATTTACGACGTCTATCTCTCGGTATATGAAAATTGATTGCCTTCTATTAACGTAAAATGTGTATGTGATGCATTCATCTTGTAAGAATTCAATTAATGCTCGTAATTATTATGAATTTATCCAGTGACATGTAGAGAGAGAGCACGCTTCGCCACAATACAATGCATAAAATACATGCGTACCCGTTCTGATTTCAGTTCAATAATTTTTCTTCAGTAATAGATAGGAAGTAATGGGACAGACACACACAGATAAGGTGAGAGAGAGAGATGGAGATACATTGTCTATTATATATGTAGATCCTTAATTTAATCATTTATAAACCTAGGAATATCAACGGGTACTATCTGGGCCATGTTATGGATAGATAAGATGCAGAAAACTAGTTCTGCATGAAATCAATACAAAGTATGGATTTCAAGCACAATCATTCGTTCTAAATCTTTAATGCATTCATCTGTAAAACGATTTCAAATTATTTAAATCTAAATCGAGGATCTTCCACGGCAACTATCTAATACAATAATACACAGTTTGTTGTTTGCTCGGTCTGTTTCGGTTTGTCACACTCATAAGGATTCACATAGGAAAAAATTCCACATGGTATACATCCGTTGCAAGCATTGTATTGTGGATGACAACGACACATCCTTCAATGTGGAAACTCCTTCACAAAGCCTGTGTTCGTTGGCAAATCAAACGAAAAAGTTCAGTAAAAACACGTGAATTTTTTCACCTGTGGGTCTACTAGTTAACTGATATTCTTCGATTAAATTTTGAGCATCCTCAAGGTTTTGGTAAATTTTTTAATGTTGTTAGTCTTCTATTTCTCTGACCATGTTCAAGGTTGTCTCTCCTTTTTGGAATCAGAGAATCCACTTGTGTACAGCAGTTTTTTCAAAGCAGTGGTACCGTTAACTTGTTCTAGAGTCTCTATGACCAGCGCCTTTCCCCATTTGAGTTCAAGCAGAAATTTGATATTAGATCTTATCTCAAATATCTATTTTCCACAGTTCCAAAAGGAGTTTTTTTACAGAGTGAGTTCTGTACAATAGTAAATGCATAGCTGATTCCAAGAAACAAGGACTAAGGTAAACACTCAGTGATATCTTCTGGCATCCTTAAACTTGTTTTAACCTGATTTTTTCATTGCTACTGTAAAATTTCGCTAAATTTTTCATCCCTCTATGTAATCATGTCAATAAACAGCTTTATCACATAGAGTAATGGACAGTGGACGAGACCGTGCATGTTTTCGGGACACTCTGTATAAGTAAAGCTTCAATTCATGTTATTCCCATCAGTATCCTGGAATCATTATCCTGCGTGACCCTCCATCCTTCCTTGTCCTAACGGCCCTAGTTTCTTCCGCAAGACCTCTGCTCGAAAAAACAACACAAGCAGGATTACGAGGGAGTTTCGAAGTGACTTTGTATTCCTGCAGTTTTTTGAAACAAAAATAACAATTTTAACTCATTTCTTTTTCCTTAAAAGTTGATTCAAGTAAAACAAAATAACGGAATTAAGGGTGTTTCCATTTATGAAAAATAATGTAAATGATAAGCAGTTTATGTACCATAATATTCAAGAAAAGACAAAGAAATGATACCTCACTGTTTTCTATAACAAATGTAAATAACGTTAAATAAATAAAACCCATATTTAAAATTTTGTAGAGCTTAACAGAACCAATTTCATGAAAATGAGAACAATTACGGTAGAATTGGTAAATAATGTACAAAAATCAACAGCATCGTTCGAAAACAACGCTATTTATGTATAAAAAATAGTAACAGATAGACTCCAGTGTCAAATATTAATGGAGAAATGAATTTTCTAATATCTGTGATTTCTAATTATTAAAAAATTTATGAGAAACTGATCAAAAAGTTAAAATTTGTACAGGTACATGTATCTTTATCAATTAAATTGAAAGTACATAGCGTCATTTATATTTGATTAGTAGGGATTTACATCTGATTGGTAGAGATTTGATCGGGCTACATTTTTGATTGAAAGCAACTTACATTTCAATTCATAATTGAAATCTTCGCAAAAATGAAATATGAATTTCATGAAGACAAAAATTGAGGAATTCAGGAATTAATTTTTGAAATACTGCAGGGAACTCGCTGGGGCGTTATGGGTGCAAGCCAAGGACTACTATAAACAGGACGTGCACTGTCAAATACTGGACTACGCTAGCGGAGGCCAGTTCACTGAGCTGAGTGACCTTAGTTAGTCACCAACTGTCACAGTGCGAGCTTTGTCGTAGTCTGTCGCTCGGTTCGAATCGGACATTGTTGTTTATTTCGAGGCACATGGCTGCATTTCTAAGTGGATACTGTTTGTTTACAAAGTTTATTGATAATTATATGTATTAAAAATGCCGAAAAAGTGTGGGGTTGTGAACTGTGGGGGTAAAACAATAAGGAGAACAGGCGCCGCGTGTTTTGCCAGCCGAAAGAGCAGTCTGAGAGACAGAAGTGGCTTGATGTTATTCCACCTCGTGAAAACTTTGTTGTTGATCCAGACAAGTTTTTCATTTGTGAGATACACTGGGGTGCTGACCCACCTTTGATCAAATTGCATGGTGGTTCTATGCGACCTGAAATTCCTCTCAGTATCTTCAATGTGCCTGCTTCATGTCTGCCATCTCCAAAACCCTGCACCTCGCCCGGCGAAAGTGGAAGACCAACAACTGAGGTATTTTCTTCAGAAGGATAAAATAACTTCATTTGATGCTTTCAAACCTGAACGTAACCTGCAGAAACAGTTTAAGAACTTGATTATTTCAAGATCGAAAGAAAGGCTTGTGTGTTTGTTCATGACCGACAACTTCAGTGAGTGTAGCCTGTCTGTGATTGTCGAAAGCAAGCCCACTTTATGTTCCTCACTGACGTTCAGTGCGTTCAAGAACGACATTAGTACCACTGTTTAAGACACTTCATCCTAACATTGGTTTGAGATCGTATGCGTAGTCCTGAGAAACTGTGCGCTTGGCAATGAACTATGTATGACATCCCGTTTGACAAAACGATAGAAAATGTTGTCACCCTTCAAGCTCACACATCAGCTTATGTCGACACCAAGAAGGAAAAGAAGTTGGTATTTTTGACACGTCAGTTGGAACTTTTATCACCGAAGCAGTTGTCCATGAATAATTATTGTTTTGCTCTTCAATCATACCAAAAGTGTAATTATGAACAGCTAAGAGACTTTTTGGTGCTGCCATGCAAACGCAAGCTGCAGTACATCACTTCATCTATTGACAAGGACCAGGTGCTGAGGGAAACATATGACAAAGTCCAGACACTGCAACAGAAGATTGTGTTTCTCTTGGTAGATGAAGTACAGATTCGTCTAACTGTTTCATTTTCTGGTGGGTTGCTGAGTGGCATGACCGAGAACAACCGAGACTGCAAGGCCACTTCTATTCCGTGTGTCATGATGAAGTCACTACACAAAGGGCCTAGTCTGATGATTTCTGACACCCGTCCACAAGCTGACGGCAGCATACCAGCTTGAGCGTGGGAAGGAGTCTGCAGCTGCTGTTGAGAGGACAAGTGGACGTGTCATCAGGTCTATTACAGACAACCACAAGGTGAACCAGCAGTATTGTCAGCTGTTTGAACGACTAGGTGATTGCAGTGCCACAGCCAAGCATCCTCTTGATAACGAGCGTGTCTGGTTTCTCCTTTTTGACACAGTACATCTGCTAAACAACTGAAGCTAAACAACTGGAGCTACATCTGCTAAACAACTGCATCTGCAACAACTGGATCAGTAAGAAGGGCCAGAAGATCAGTTTTGATAATGAAACAACGGCATCATTTGCAGACGTCAAGGAACTGTACGAGTCAAAGAAAGGCAGTATTCTGACGACTACTACACTTACTCAATTTGCTGTCAACCCCTCAAATTTGCTGTCAACCCCTCAAATTTGCTGTCAACCCCTCAGAGAAAGACTAGCAGAAGAATGCAGGCCTTCTTCAGACCTCTGTCAAGTAGGCCCGGTTGGCTGACTAATCGCTGCAGTTTGATAGGTTTTTGCTTCTATGTCTGTTTGTTTCTTTACGTGAATGTTTTTATGTTTGTTTGTTTGCCTTGGAAAAGTTTTAACTATAATTCATTTTGTAAAGTCGAAAACTACAGCAACTCAGATTTCTATGAAGTGGCCACTAAGCTCAAACAATAATACATGTTAAATCCGGCTAAAAATTGATATTTCAAAGCATAACATTGCTTTAAACGACTTAAAATTCACTGTAAAACCTTATTATCCCTTTCATTGCTCTGAAGAAGTAATTTTTGATCAATTTGTCCAATAAAAAATTGTATGTTACTAAGAATGCAATGGCCTCCGCTAGCGTAGCCAGCTATATGGCCGTGCACGTCTTGTTTATAGTAGTCCTTGGTGCAAGCTCATGTGTTAGTATTTATAAATAATAGGCCTCCCCCAGTTAAAAATTATTCAGTTTTTGTTTGTTCTGAGATAGCATTTTGTTGAGATTAGCTTCTTCTTTGCCTTATATTTCGTTCAGTTGCTCGTGGACGTGGGTTTTGCGAATGAATTTTCTTATTCAGGTGGAAAATGGGTGGTAACGCAAAAAATGTGTTTTTTATTGCAATTCTATCTTCAGTTTCTACCATATAAAAATTTTACCATGCTAATTTCGTCTTTTTTTTCTATCATAGTGTGTGACAATGAAAACACGCCTACAAAAATTGCGCTGCATTTTTATTTTCTATGTAAATTCTGAAAAATGAGCATTTAGTTCCAGTAGTTTGGGGTCTAATATTTGGAATATTTTAGGATTTTGTATTTCCTACTGTGAACTACAATTTTTTAGTCTAGGAATATTAGTCACAATTATCTCAAAGTAACAAACATAATTCTTTTTGATTACAATTTATGTTTTTGAAACATTTAACATATGTAAAAAAATTTTAGAGTGTCAAGCTAATTATGTTTTCATGCATTATTAATGTTACCAATTGGAACAAACTGTTAACACACTCATTAACCTCTATTGATTATAAACTACACCGCTGTGGAATTGCTGTCAAATTACATCTTTTTGATATAAGTTTTCTCTATCTGTCTGACTGTCACGCGTAGGATAACTGAAGGTCCTACATATCTGTCGTCACACCCGCATTTTGCGCCACTTATGGTTAAAATCTAAGAAAAATTAGCCTTGAGTTCTGGTATTTTCGAGTGGCCTTTAAAGTAGGAAGAAACCAGTTTCCTACAGGTTCCTAGTTTCCCAAATATTTTCTCAAAGTAAATGACCGCGGGACCAAAATGAGCGTTAGAGCGCACAAGATCGAACTAAATGTAAGATTTAAAACGAATATTGTATGAAAAAATATTTTTTTGATATATGTGATGAGGCCAAAACTTACAAGAACTTGCTACGTGTAGGCGACACGAACATCAATCAACTAAAGGTTCTCCCCCAACAGGAGTTCAGAGATAAGGAAGTGTTTCTTCCCGTACAGAGAGGAGGGCAGCGAGTTCAAATGAACTTATTGCGGGAACTGAGCAGCAGAATCAGAAGGCAGAGAATAAGGACGACTCGTACAATGTCTGCAAAAATCAACTAATTTTTTCAGGTAGAAATTCTCCATAGTGGTGGGTTACAGTAATCTTTTGATTCAGTTATCTTTCAGTAATCTCAGTAGGCTAAAATAAATTTGAGGCAAATTCTAAAATAGAATCTACGGTGATATCCACTCCCAGGTGTAGGGATTCAGGTTAAGATATTTAAAATTGAGCACCATGTATCAGAACAGATGTGAGTTTTCATTGATATACATAGACAACTAATTTTTCTATTAAAAAACTGTATAATGTTTTGTAACACACTGAAAATGCTTTATACATAATTGAACTTGTATTCAAATTGCCAAATTTATGTGCTTAGCATGGAATAACTTGTACGTACAGAAAACAAAAGTATGTTCACAAACAAGAGGGATTGAGCATCGAGGCGCGGTAAGGGCTGAAATCACAGGTTGCTGAGAGTAATGAGGGTAGAGGTGGTCAGTTGGTGAGGGTAATGAAAGTAGAAGTAGCAAGGTGCTGAGGGGAATAAGGTTAGAAGTTGTCAGGTGGTGATGGTATTGAGGATAGAGATGGTCATGTGTTGAGAGTAATGAAGGTAAAAATGGTCAAGAGGTGGAGATAATAAGGCTCAAGTTGATGAGGTGGGGAGGATAATGAGGGCAGAAGCGGTCAGGTGGTGGGAGTAACCAACTTTTACGTGGGAGCAATTCAAGTTCAGGTGAGGGTAACTCACATACAGCTTAGAGTAATTGGCTTTAGAATGAAGGTAGTTTACCTCAGATGACGGTAAGGGCAGCATTTATTTACTTGAGGGTATATTACCCTAATCTGAAGGTAAATTACCCTCATCTGTCAAAAAACTACTCTTATCTAAAAATAATTTATCTGTGATGGTAGTAGTGATGATGTAGAGTGATGTCTGATGATGTATAGTGATGTATAGTAATGTGTGAAGATGTGTGAAGACGAATGGGTACGTGTGAAACTCAAGCAGCAACGGAATGTGACCATTAAAAGCCCAACACAACGGTCGAGATCTCGAAAACACAAGCACCCAGCACGCTATTATGAAGCGTAAGAAGTTCCGAGCACCAAGCCAGCTAAATTCAAACACCTGAAATATGTTCAATAATCGCCTCAAAACCATGGGAGGCATCTAGTTAGTAGTGCCCAACGGTCAGATAAACACAGCATACCTTAAAAGCAAAAACCAAGTACGAAAGAAGGAGCTAAAATTCAGGAGACGTATTTCTAGAAAATACCAACGGATTATATAAGCAGCTGTCGGGAAATAAAGCGAGTTCAAAATTGTAAGACGACGATAGGATGAGCAACAGTGTGAGAAGCAGCGACGATTTCTACAGGGGGCACCCACGAGCTAAGGGCTGGCGACCGACTTCAAGGAAGCAAAAAACAGAAAGTCACTCGACGTGGAGGTAAGAATATTTCTGGGATGGGAAACAGAAACAATATGCCAACAAACAGCATAAGCGTATTAAAGCACCTTTATCAAAGCATGTACTTACGGAAAATTTTTCTCTCATTTTAGGGAGGGAGGTACTTCTTAGCAAAACTGGATCCTAGAAGAAGTTCGTACCCAGGAAACCTTGTAGATGTTCAGATCAGTTGGAAAAGTTCTTGTCAATAATTAACTCGGAGAGGCTCAGGATTTCAGCATCAAATTTGATTTAATTTCCACGTAATTAATTCGAAAAATCAACAACAACGAGCACGTGCAAATATTAATTAACATACTTCCACCTATCGGTGCCTCTTTAAACCAGTGCAGGTTGAAAAGCAACGTGTGCAGCATACACACAGTGTAAACAATAGGACGAGCGTGCGACACGGAGTTGGGGCGCGACCGAGTGGATGCTTGAGTATAGTTGCTATGAACGAAGCAAAGTGCAATTCTTCACGTCATTCAGTCGAGAGAGAAACTGAGTGATTATTGTCAGTGAAATTAATTAATGGGATGGCAGTGATTTCATTAATTCATGAGAGTGTATCTGGTTAAGCAGTAAGATTGAAATGAAGTGATAGCTCTACGTTGTTTTCAGTGAATTTTCGCATGTTCGTGTGTCATTAGTGTGTGTTGTTAGAAGGAACAGTGTGCCAATTCCACCACCAATTGGTATTGTGTGATTTAGATCATTATTGTGAGTGGAAATAGATGATTTGAAGAGATAGGCTTGAATTGATTATACTGGCTTTATGATATGTTTACGTGCCTTTTACGTGTTTTTCAGTAAATATCGTTAAGCTAATTAATCGTGTTTATTCCCTTTTTGCGTTGGCTTCATTGTTAAATAATATATCATACATGTCAGGGGTTTAGATTCCTATAATTTGCAACGACTCTCCCGTTATGAGTAATTTATTGCACTCTTATTAACGTGAAATGAATGTGTATTATTTTCACCTTGGAAGGTTCAATTGGTGCTCGTAAATATTACATATTCATGCTGTAAACGTGTAAAGAAAGGTCTTATCGCCACATATCCCTCACCTGAAAATAAGTTTTCCCTCACCTGAGGGTAAGGTACCTGTACATTGGGGTAAGTCATCATCAACTGATAAGTTATCCTCAACCGATAAGTTACCCTCATCTGAGGGTGAGCTACCCTCTTCTGATGGTAAGTTACCCTCATCCGAAGCTAAGTTACCCTCATGCAGGGACAACTTACACTCAGGAGAGGGTAATTTTCCTTGAGTTGAGGGTAAGTTGCCCATTGTTCGATGTGTAAGTTAACACTCAGGCGAAGGTAGATTGCTGGTCAGTCCAGGTTAACCGATTTATGCCTGGCATCCTACATATAGGACACTTAACTATGGTAAGTTTTCCGTTGATTAGGAATGATAGAAAATGAAAAAGGCGTCCTACATATAGGACGGCATAGATTTTTTATTTAAAACGGATATTCTTAAATAAACGGTATGAATGTTCTAATTGTCTCAATGAAGCCATTTTATTAGTTTTTCCATCATACGAGCCATTATTCTAACTTCTAGCATAAATAGGTTAAGTTGCCTTCCAGTCGAGGCTAAGTATCCTTTCAGTCGAAAGTAACATATCCTCAGTCAGGGTGACTCAAATTCAGTCGAACATTACGTATCCCCAGTAAGCTGTAAATTAACCCTTGCGAATTGCAACTTACCCTCGACAGAAGATAAACGTACCCTCGAATGAGGGGTAGCATAATCTCGACTGAAAAAAATTATCTTCGACTGAGGGTAAATTACCATTGACTGAGGGTCAGTTACCCCGCCTGAGAGTACGTTACCTTTCTTTGAGTTAAGTTCATTAAGAACATTACGTGTCCCCAGTGAGCTGTAAATTAACCCTTGCGAATTGCAACTTAACTCAAACAAAGGTAACGTACCCTCAGGTGGGGTAACTTACCCTCAGTCAATGGTAATTTACCCTCAGTCGAGGATAATTTTTTTCAGTCGAGATTATGCTACCCTTCATTCGAGGGTACGTTTATCTTCTGTCGAGGGTAAGTTTCTCCTAATTTAACCCCAAATTCAGAGCTCTGTCATTTTCACACATGAAGTAACCCTTAACTTTCCAGTTATACTCGAAATGTCCTAGTACTCACACTACAACAAATATACCTTATAAATAGAGTGCATTAGATTTCGTTGCTGTGCAAAGAGATAATTTCACTTAAAATATTCAACTTTGTATGGTCATTCATGATATTCGGTCCCTATGAGGATCTATGGGCTCGCTACAGAGACACATCACCTTCCCTTCGATTATTTGACATGAGGAAATACACAACATGAAGTAATGTTTAAATTGAGGGAATATTTGACATGAGTTAATGTTTAAATGGAAGGAATATTTTTTCCAAGGAAATGCATCACGTGAGGAATTGTTTGATTTGCGGGAAGGTTTGACTTGGGGGAATGTTTGACTTGAAAGATACACCAACACGATAAGGTCGCCTAATTACAGGACGGCGAGGATGATTTTATCGTGATGAATGAACAAACTGGGAAATAAATATGAAAATCACAATCCTCTAACAACAGGGTTTTTATCTTCTCATTGATGTTCATTTATTCATTGCCACATTTAGTTTGGAAAGTAAGGGAGGCTTAGACAAATGTCCTAATTCATACCGCACCATCATGGACAACTGGATCGGACTTAGTTTTCCTAATTCATAAAGAATAAGGTAGATAATAACTGAAAATGGTATAATTAATGAATGAGAACCTAATATGTCACTATTTGGGATCTAGAAAGGGTGATGAATGGCACCAAAAAGGTATTTTTGTAATTTCATTTATTCATTATGTCGGAAAATACACAACAGATTTTTCAGCATGCAGCAAACATCAACCAACATTAGGTAGAAGTTCATGTGATACACGCACTAAGGTTACAAGGTATTACCTTAATTCAAATTCATTACTTTTTATTACAGTCATTTCTATTACGCATCAGCATTTACGCTGCGTTGTAAACCCATGCAAAATTTACAAATAACTAAGTAGCGTGTCTACAGTCTCATACAAGTCTTGATACTTGAATAAAAGTCTCAATAGGAAAGAAGCTCGTTCTATGAGCAGCATAGTTATAAGTTTGAGGGTATAGAATACAAGCATTTTCCTGGAATAATTTTAATATTATAGCAGTGCTGTGCATATTGTGAAATTTCACTATTCAACATTGTTAGCACATAGGTTTCATTTTTATTTAAATTTTTAACCTTGTTAGCACACAGCTATAATTTGTTATTTTCAAAATTGTTAGCACACATTGTTACCTTCAACATCGTTGGGATTGACTTCTTTTATTGACGACTTAAGCGTTCAGTTAACAATGGTTGAATGTTATAATATTTCTTTTGCCATTGCTGGGATCTTATCGACTTTAAGAAGGCTGATCGCTTTAAAAAAGTAAGTCTTGTTATTTTTATCTGGTAATGACTCAGTATTGGTGAAACATTTCCAAAGCGAAAATTGGCTTTCCAAACTTTGTTATTTGTTAGATATTCTTGACAAGCTTAATGACCTCAATATACCATTACAAGGCGAAAATACAAATGTTCTTACATTAACTTCAAAAATTTAAGCTTTCCTGAAGAAAGGTAATGTACGCCTGATGAATGTAAAACGTAACTCATGTGAGTTGTTTCCATGTTTGGAAGAGTTCATCACAGAAAACTCACTAAATTTTGAAATAATCAAACCAATTTTAATTCAGAACTTGGTAAGCTAAGGGGAAAATTTTAAAATATATTTTCTTCTAGAATAAGACATGAGTCGTTTGATTGGACCAAAATCCATTTCATGCTGAAGTCAAAAAAGCGTGTCATCTCACACTAAAGCCACAGGAAGAATTTGCAGAACTTTCTTGATTCTTCTCTAAAAACTATGTTTGCTAAAATAAATCCAAATTCGTTTTGGGTTGGCATCAAATTTGAATATCCAAACTTATCACGACTTGCAATGGATACTCTTTTACCTTTCGCGTCAACGTATGTGAAAGATGTGAAAGGGTTTTTCGGCATTAACTAATCTCAAAACAAAACATCGATCGAGTTTAGTAAATATTGGAACTGTATTTAGACCAGCATTAACAAAAATGGAGCCTGGATTTGACTTGTGTATGAAAATGTAGGCAAATCGATCCCATTAATTAAAATTAAGTGATATTATTTAGTGCCACTAATAGTATCTAGAGATTTCTTGGGTTTACTGCATAAAATACGCACATTTTAAATGTTTTTTGTACAGTGTGCCCGATTTCTTTACAAACTATAATTTTTTTTTTAATTTGTATTTATTCCTTATTTTCATAAAGTTAAGGAGTCGTACAAAAATAAAATCTTTTAAAGGGAGTCGCGGCGGATTGAAGTTTGAAGACTACTGGGTTAAATAACGGTCGGACAACAGTCTAAAGCCATTCCCTGATAGGTCCTTGGGGCTAGAATGGATTTTTCGACGCTTGTAAATGGGTTTTCCCACTCTTGTGAATGGGGTCTTACTCACCACTGTGTATGGCCCTTCTCACTATTTTAAAGTCTAATAACCCTTGTATTTTGATGTCCCATTTTGCCTCCTTACTCAGTCTATAAACCCTTGGCATACAACATAGCCTCACACACAGACCTGCTAAGTGTCGGTTTTGCTGATACGAAGCTAAACATTAAAGTTTCGTCTTCTAGCGCAGCTAACTACAGTTAAAATATAAAAAAAATCAGGGTAGAAGATGACAGGCTCCGCCTACTACAGAGTCTCTTCAGTCGTCGCTTGCATTGACACGGCAGGGTGAAAGATTTCACCAGAGCCTCAAGACAATGGAAGATCGCTATTCCAGACGATGAGATACGCATAGGACGACAGATTGATAATAGAACTAATAAAACAACTGTGTTACCGGAGTTAATAATCCACAAACGTTCCATAAAACAAGATTCTTAAACTAATGCTTATTTTATTTATGGTTTCACTTGCATTATTTCGAAGAAAAATTTTTGAACGTGTAGTAGGTTTTGTTCCGTGCATTTGTATATTCGTGACAATAAACTGTTTACAGTCTTTGTTTTATCATATGATTTGTGTGAGCAATATAAAATGGGTTAATACGGACAAATCGATGCATATATCGCCAAAAATGGAGGTGTTAGGGAAAATAGACTAAATAGGCCTACCTGAAACTAGCACTCGAAATATACGTTATAACAGCTGAAAAACTATCACCACCGAAACAAGTGTTGTCTGTGTATTTAGTGAATAATTTAGGCCATATACAGCAACCATTAACTCAAAATTTGCTTTCAAATTCTATAAATACGACTTAAGCTGAATACATTGAAAAATGACGTTGAATATCCATTCTTTCACGGGAGATATTTTTGTTAAATGAATTTTGTATCTCCTACAATGTCATAGTAACAGCTTGGATGTAGAAAATTTTTCCATTTGGCCTAAGATAAAGAAATTATGGACTCTAAAATCATTGGTTGTCAGGTAATTTGAAGTAGGCACTTAAAACTAGGATAAGTTAGAACAGGAGATATTTGATGCAAATAACGGCCTAAGTTGAATTTCTTCACCAAAATCACGCATGTGAGTTTCGAATTAGACTTGAACACTTAGATTCGTTTGAGTTCTGGTTGATAATATTAGAGTCATACACGAAATTTAGCATCATTTGTTAATGGTGTGGAAAATTCAAGTAAATTTTAGATTTCAAAAAAGAAATTAGGCTTCAATATATTTGTGATTCGTATACCAAGAGTGGATGCAACTAATTATCTATTTCTAGCAACTTCATTTAGTAATAGTAATAGAATGAGGCAATAGGAACGAGCTTTTTGGCCCATTCCTGGGTCGGTACCCAAGTCCCTGGTCGTGAAATCATTCTATTCGCCAATTGTCATGCACAAACAGACCAGGGCACTAGAGTCTCGAACTCCCATCTTTCCGCATCGCAACCGGGTTCGCTCACCAGTCGACCATGCTGGTGCATGTTACAAGAAGAAATAACACGGTTAAAAGTAGTCGATAAAAGAATCTCAAAAGAATGTTATGCCGGGAGTTGAACGTCAAACATCAGCTTGCAACAAAAGTTCAGTCAATTTTTGGAACGAAAGTTCTGTCCATTTTTTTTGGAGGGAAAATTCAGCGAAACCAAGATTTATTTCATCATTAGCATAGCCACAGTTGTCACTAATGACATCTTTCCACTTTTCTGTAAGCTTTTTGATGCTTCCGTTATAGAATTCCTTTGGTTTTGACTCAAAAAATAAACTGGTTTCATTTCAACCTCTTCTCTAGAAGTAAGCATTTGTCCTGAAGGATGATTCTGTAGGCTTTTAAAGAGATGGTAATCTGTGGAGCAAGATCGGGAGAACATGGTGGGTGAATCAAAAGTCCCCAATGTAACTGTGCAATGAGATTTTTCGTCCCTCTTGAAGTGTGGGGTCTGGCATTGTCATGGTGCAGGATCACTCCTCTTCTGTTTACCGACGAATGTCGTTTTTCCTTTAGAACAGTCTTCAACCGGCATAGCTTCTAGCAGTACACTGCACAAGTTATGGTTTGATTGCCACCTAACAGCTCATGATGAACAATTCCCTTTATGTCCCGCCACACACAGAATTTTTTTCCACTGTAGCCTACGTCGAGGCTGTGGAATAATGTTAGAATTACGGCTGAGCCACTGTCTTTTACGTTTAACATAATTGTACAGTATCCATTTCTTATCTCCAGTAACGATTCTATCTAAGAATTGGGTTTGAAATTGAACATAACCTAATAAGACACAACAGTTCACACGTTGTTGGAAATTGTTCCCTGAAAGATTGGGTGGAACCCACTTTCCAGCCTTGGAGACTTTAGCAATTCTTATCATTTTATGATCGATGGTCATACAATCACGTTAAACTTCTTGCTCATTTTTCTAGTTGTTTTGAAAGAATCATCAATTTAAATGATTCGTGAGCGATCTTGCTGCTGGACTTGCTGCAGTGCCCTTTTGAAATTCATGTAGCAAAATATGCCTGATGTGCTCATTGCTTGGAGTGTAAATTTGGTTCAATAATATATATTTATTATAATAATTATCACAAAATCTGAAAGCATATGTAATATTTAAGTGATTTTGATAGCTGCACATATGTACGATTAATATATTCGTACACTAAAATTATTAATCAAGAAACGGATAAAACTTACGTTAGGATCAGATAGTAACCTAAAATGATCTATTACACGCTGTAAAGCAAGGTTTTTTGTATATTATTTGCAGCTATGAGCCGTTTTCCAGGTCTATATACTGTAAATGTTATTACAACAGTAACAAATAAATTCATATCAGCTTTAATATTATATATTTTATTTTCAGTTAACTTTCAAGCCTCAAGATTAGTCAAATGCACGTTCTTCGAGATTGTTTACAATGACTTTATTATACAAAACAACAATAATAAAAAATGATTTGAATGTTTTGAGTTCGATATTAATAGTCAGAAATTTACATTTGTTACCCACAAAAGAAGGATGGTGCACAAATTTCTTTGACAACAATCAAAAGAAAGGTGGAGTCACAACGAAAACACCAACCAATCACATTAGTTCTCTTATACGGACTTGGGAAACTGAGAGTAGTCTACTTCACCTGGACAGCATTCCTGCGGCCTTGGAACTGGTGAACTAGACTACTGCAAGTAGTCTAGTTCACTTCGATGCCAACGCGACATGATCATACTAGAAGACTAGACTAGAGGACAGTAGTCTACTCTTGTGCGACGATCCCTGGTTTTTGGGAAATGTGTCGAGTAGTCTACTAATACATTCCACCCTTCCATTGCTTGACGTAATTGGGATGTATCCCAATGACGTGATTGGGATGTATGTCCATGATTCATTCCTTTACTATGGGTGGTATGGAACTTGAGTAGCAGTGCATGAATGAGCCAAATGGCTCGTTTCTATTGCCTTATTCTATTTTATTCTGTACTATTCTACCTCTTCCGTCATTACACTGAGCACCTGATCACCCTTATTCTCATTGCTCTCACCACCTGACCACCTGTTTCCTCATTACCTTTATCACCCTGAGCATCTGGCTGCTTCTACATTCATTACCCTCACCACCTGACTACCTCTACCCTCATTACCTTCAGAACCTAAAAACTTCGGCCCCCACTATTTTTTTAACAATTTTGTTAATGTACGTACTTTTATGTTCCCTAAGTTAAAGTTATCAAAAACCATGAACATAAAATTAGTGTTGTTGTTGACAAATCTCATTATGCGTTGTGGTAGTAGTGATAATGTATAGTGTTGTATAGTAATTTGTAAGGATGCAGTAATATGTAAGGATGTGTGAAGATAGATGGGTACAAGGGGAACACAAGCGGCTGGGCCGCAGGACCATTAAAACCCAACCGTCAAGCTCGCGAAAAACTACCAAACTGCTCGTCATTACGAAACATAAACAGAGCCGAATTCCAAGACAGTTGAAATATGTCGATCACCCCGAACCCGTGGGAAGCATTGGATAAGAAGCCAACGGTCAAATGATCACAGTACGCTTTTAAAGCCAAAACCAAGTACGAAAGGAGGAACTCAAAGTCAGGAGGCGTTTTTCTAGAAGACACCAATGGATTGTATAAGCAGCAGTCAGGAAATCAAGAGGGTTCTAAAGAGTGAGACGTTGATCGGGTGAGCAACAGTGCGAGAAGCAGGGACGATTCTACAGGCGACCGACTTCAAGGAAGCAAGATGCATCTACGAGTTAGGGGTAGGCGACCGACTTTAAGGAAGCAAAAGACGGAATATCACTCGGAGGCAGATAAGAGTGTTTCTAGGATAGGACACATAAATAATAAGCCAACAAACAGTAAGCATAAACGTAGTAGAGCACCTCTATCAGAGCATGAAATTACAGAAGATTTATTCTCATCTTAGGCAGGGAACTGCTAGAACTACTAGAACTGCTAGAACTACTAGAACTACTAGAACTACTACTACTACAACAGCAGACCCAAATTTACATTCCAAGGAATGAGCATATCAGGCATATTTTACTAGTACATGAATTTCAAAAGGGCAGTGCAGCAAGTCCAGCAGCAAGATCGCTCACGAACACATACGGAAATCATTTGGTAACCAAAAGGAGTTGTAGAAGATGATTTCACGTTTCAAAAAGGAAGCCTTTAGTCTTAAGGACGAGCTAAGAAAACAATGCTCAAAAAGACTCAGTTTTAAAGAACTTATTGCTGACTGCCCTTGATGATTCTTTCAAAACAACTAGAACAATAAACAAGAAGTTTAACGTGAGCTGTAGGACCATATATCATGAAATTATAAGAATTGTTAAAGTCTCCAAGGCTGGAAAAGGGATTCCACACGATCTTTCAGAGAACAATTTCCAACAACGTGTGAACTGTTGTCTTACTACGTTATGTTCAATTCAAACCCAATTCTTAGATAGAATCGTTACAGGAGATAAGAAATGAATACCGTATAATTTTGTTAAACGTAAAAGACAGGGCCACGACCGTAATTCCAACATTATTTCACAGCCTCGACGTAGGCTACAGCGGAAAAAATTTCTGTGTGTGGCGGGACATAAAGGGAATTGTTCATCATGAGCTGTTAGGTGGCAATCAAACCATAACTTGTGCGGTGCTAGAAGCTATGCCGGTTGAAGACTGTTCTAAAGGAAAAACGACATTCGTCGGTAAACAGAAGAGGAGTGATCCTGCACCATGATAATGCCAGACCCCACACTTCAAGAGGGACGAAAAATCTCATTGCACAGTTACATTCGGGACTTTTGATTCACCCACCATGTTCTCCCGATCTTGCTCCACAGATTACCATCTCTTTAGAAGCCTACAGAATCATCCTTCAGGACAAATGCTTACTTCTACAGAAGAGGTTGAAATGAAACCAGTTTATTTTTTGAGTCAAAATCAAAGGAATTCTATGACGGAAGCATCAAAAAGCTTACAGAAAGGTGGAAAGATGTCAATAGTGACAACTGTGGCTATGTTAAAGATGAAATAAATCTTGGTTTCGCTGAATTTTTAGTCCAAAATAAATGGACAGAACTTTCGTTCCAAAAATTGACTGAACTTTTGTTGCAAGCTGATGTTTGGCGTTCAACTCCCGGCATAACATTCTTTTGAGATTTTTTTATCGACTACGTTTAACCGTGTTATTTCTTCTTGTAACATGCACCAGCATGGTCGACTGGTGAGCGAACCCGGTTGCGATGCAGAAAGACGGGAGTTCGAGACTCTAGTGCCCTGGTCTGTTTGTGCATGACCAGTGGCGAATAGAATGATTTCACGGCCAGGGACTTGGGTACCGACCTAGGAATGAGCCAAAAGGCTCATTCCTATCCCCTCATTCTATTACTATTACTAAATGATGTTGCTAGAAATAGATAATTAGTTGCATGCACTCTTGGTATACGAATCACAAATATATTGAAACCTAATTGCTGATTTGAAATCTAAAATTTACTTGAATTTTCCACACCATTAACAAATGATGCCAAGTTTCGAGTATGACTCTAGTATTATCAACCAGAACTCAAACGAATCTAAGTGTTCAAGCCTAATTCGAAACTCACCTGCGTGATTTTGTTGAAGAAATTCAACTTAGGCCGTTATTGGCATCAAATATCTCCTGTTCTAACTTAGAATAGAATAGAATAGAATAAGGCAATAGGAACGAGCCGTTTGGCCCATTCTTGGTTCAATACCGAAGTCCCATGCCGTCTAAAAGTAAATCCATCAGTCATGCACGTACACCTTAACCACGTAAGTCAATTTAGTCGTGTGCACACATCACTCACGCACAGGCTTTTATGTCACGAGCATTTATCTCAATCATACATTAACCTTAAGGAGTTAGGGACATAGTTAGTAGGATGTAGTACTGGGGGGGTT